>ML976988.1:954573-1023374 GCA_010015675.1 Byssothecium circinans
GGCTCTCGAATTGAGTTGAGTTGAGTTGATAAACTCAATCAACTCAATCAAGTAATTGGGTTCGAGTTGATTGTTGACAAGTCTAGGCTTGACATACCACAGGGCCGCCAGATGAACTTCAGGAACGTGTAAATAATGGCTAGAGCATGGATGTATGTTTTTTTCACACTTGTAGTGCGCGCAGTTTTCCCTTTCAGCTAGTAATATATCATAATTACCTAGGTAAGCGGGAATGCGTGCAGGGCGTAATACATAGTTAGTTCTCTATCCCTCTGGCTCTGCTAAGCTGTCTTCACTAGCCATTCCAAATAACCGTTCTTTACCGTACTCTCAAAGATACTCTAGTGAACAGATTAGTACGTGTTTGTGCGGCACCTTTAGAAATCATGAGACGTACTCGAGGCCGCAACTGGCCGGGGCTGTTGGTTGAGGTCCGCTGATCCTGCATTTTGATTCCCCCACGCTATAATTTCCGCCTCTAGTGCGGCCAAGTCGGTGCACTTTAGGACCTTGCATCCATTGACTTCCTTCTGCAGTAACGCCAGAACCCAGAAGAGCCAAACCCGGCATGTTATATTGGGCAAGTCGTTGAGCGCTGAATCGTATGTTCGTAGTTGCTGGTCGACATAACCTTCCCAACCAGCCGGAATTGCAGCGATTTGGAAGAGGCCGATGAGTAAAAATGATTTCAAGACACCGGTAGTTGGGCCATGATCTGCGATCCAGCCAGACCCTTGTTGCTTGACGTGGTACTTGGTCCCTCCTTGCTGAGAGTTTCTGTGCAGGTAGAGGCCCTAGTGGAAGTTGTTCGCCGTATGTGGAGAAGTCCGGAGGAAGAGCATGGCATACAGTCCATTGACCTGAAGAGTGTCAACAGACATGGCTTAACGATAATAAGTGAGGTAGTGATTAGGGTTGTAGAAACGGATTGCAATGAAGCATATTAGTGAGATACTTGGGTAAATTTTATACTCCTCGTAGGCGGAGGGATAAATAAGGCCGTCTTACCTTTGCGCCGTAGAAGGCAGATCTTTTTTGGAGAGGCCGCAGCCACATGCTCGGCAATTTGTATGCATGTGACACACCATTGCTGATTGGCCAACGTAGAGCACGTGACCGGTTCAATTCTGAAAGTTCAATGTTGCCCCTTGTACCAAGGGCAGAGACATTCATACTCCCCACTTGTGGCCTGTGCGAGGCTAAGGAATCCTAGGATAGATCACATGTATAATGATATGTAAGAAGAGTATCGGTTGACGTCCTACAATGACGCCCGGGCGTATGTATTGACAATAGTGGCTCGTGCGTCTCGTCATTTTTCTCAGCCGCTAAGACTCTGGTACCATGGCCACTCTCACACGCAACCCTCAAATGAACGATCAAAACGTCACGTAACGACTCACAAATATTGCCTTTCTTTAGTACATCCGTCCCGATGGATTGGCTCCGGTGTTTGGTTCCCAAAATTCTCCTTCCTACCTTTACCTGGCCTCATCGCGCCCTTGGGTCTGTCGACATAGCATCGTCGATTCCACCAACACCGGGTCTTGCTCCTCCAATTGTTCGTCGAGCTTTTGGATTGATCCACCCGTACCTTATCTATTTCTCCCATCGCTATTGCAACTGGGTTGGCATCCCTTTCGACAATCAACTTGCGCAACTTCCATTTGGATTGGTATTGAAATGGTCAGATGGGACGAGGCTCGAAGAGGTCGCAGCAACAATGCTTGCGAGGTCTGCTGGGTTTCCAGTACCAAAGATTATCTCATACGGGGAGCATCCCGACGCGCCTCATGCACCGGTCTCAATCCTAATGACCCGCGTACCTGGCAGAGACCTAGGATATCCTGAGACATACGAGCAAATGAATGACAACGAGCGCGAGACTGTTTACACCGAGCTACAGTCCATGCTACAAGTCATACGAAACTGGTCTCATCCATGGGGGGGAGAGCGCATCTGTTCAGTTTTGGGAACGGCGGTTAGAAGCGTGCGCATCCCTAATCATTCGGTTGGACCATGCGAGTCTGAATCTGAGTTCAACGACCACCTCTTCAGTGCCGTCTCGGGACACAGTTTTGAATCGCGGGATGAGTTCGAGGAGAAGGTGGCAGTCGCCAAAAGGCTACAGTCGATGCGACATGCGATTGTCTTTACGCATGGTGACTTGAAGCACCACAACATCATGGCCCACAATGGCCATGTCTCGGGATTCCTGGACTGGGAGTCTGCAGGCTGGTATCCAGAATACTGGGAGTTTACAACGCCTCTGCGATTCGGTTCGAGGGACTTTTGGTGGAATGGTCTTGTCTCAAGGCTTGGTGGTTCGAAGTATCTAGCGGAATTGGAGAGTGAAAAGGCGCTGGTTCCCCTTACGGTTGATGCTTGGGTATGGTAGTTGGTAGCTAAACAACCCCCGACTTGTCGATATCAGCGGAGTGACTTTACTTTTAAGTTTTACCATGGTATGACCTAATCTACCTGTCTTAAGAAGTAAAAACAAAAACAAAAACAAAAACTCATAAAGTATAGAGCCCTTGAATACTAATACTAGGTGGATGTCAACGATAGAAAGCTTAAGTACTGGGCGTAAGAGATTAACCGGGCTGGTGAATTGTTGAAGTCATGTGGGCAAACCGTATTCGGAGCCTTTGGCCGACGGTTTGATACGGAGCGAGCAGCCCTAGGACCTGACATCAACATTTGGAACTGGAAGGCGCAACCTAACACACCTTCCAACCTCCCGCCATATTACCGAGTGGCTCACCCAAACAAAGGTCATTACTTCTCATCGCACTCCTCACCGAACGTCTGCAGCTTATCATTATACGAGCAATCCCTGAGACACCTCATTGCGAGCTTAGCCAAGCTCCGCATCTCCATCGTTCGCGCCGCCTCTACTTCGCAACCTCACACCGCACGCAACACCATGGCGCCTGGAAAGAAAGTGCTCCTAAAGGTATACAAGCACGCTCCGAGAGCGCAAGAACGACGCTGATATGGCCAGGTTATCATCCTCGGTGACAGCGGGGTAGGCAAGACCAGCTTGATGAACCAATATGTACGACCCCGAACGAGGTTCTGATCAGTTCAATAGGCTATCACTTTGAGGATGATTACTGACACATTGAGGCAGGTGAACAAGAAGTTCAGCGCCAGCTATAAGGCGACTATCGGCGCCGATTTCCTTACGAAAGAAGTCCTCGTAGACGACCGACTGGTCACGATGCAGGTGCGATATACTTGAAAGGAAGAGATTAATAGGGGCTAATATGGAAAAGCTGTGGGACACTGCGGGACAAGAGCGGTTCCAATCGCTAGGCGTGGCCTTCTACCGCGGTGCTGACTGCTGTGTGTTGGTGTACGATGTGAACAACTCGAAGAGCTTCGACACACTGGACAGCTGGCGCGATGAGTTCCTGGTGCAAGCAAGTCCTATGGACCCGGAGAGTTTTCCATTCGTACGTAGTATTTGGCGTCGCTGGAAGGCTGTTACTGACATGAGTAGGTTGTCATCGGAAACAAGATAGATGCGGAGGAGAGCAAGCGAATGGTATGGCTTATATATTGGCAGAGTTACGGCGATACTGATGACTGTGCAGATCTCCCAGAAGCGCGCCATGACCTACTGCCAGTCCAAGGGTGGCATTCCATACTTCGAGACAAGCGCCAAAGAAGCCATCAACGTCGAGCAAGCCTTCGAGGGTAAGAGTGCTGGATCTACGCCGTGCATATCATTGACTAACGTGCATGCAGTCATCGCGCGACAAGCTCTAGCCCAGGAAGAAGTTGGCGACTTCAGCTCTGACTTTCCCGAGACGATCCCTATAGACTTTAAGAATCCTGACGGGGGGTGCTCTTGTTAGCGCTTGCTGTCTCCGCGTGCATTCACTGTTCATGTATCTGGGACGGCGTTTGGTGTCTGGCGCCGCATTCGTCTCTTCAAGAGGCTTGATTCTTTCATGCCACCAAATTTTGATCCCTTAGATGGGTCGGTCACATAGTTGCCTACATACATAGCTGCCTGCAATACACAAAGCTTAAATCCTACCTCCCCATTATCGTTGCAGGACAAGGCGCCCAATGACGTGCAGTGGCTAGTGCGTGCTGACGCCACACCTAAGCACCACGCGGCAAAACAAGCCCGAACTCCACGAAACGAACGCCGAAACACTCCAAGCACTCTATGAACCGCTGGTCCCTGGGGTCACACTGCACTTTTCTTCCACCACGCCAAAGAACCCTGCCTTGAGCCCTGCTGCACAGTCACCTGCCAGGCGTCGCCCGCGTGCGACTTTTGGTGAAATGCATCATATTTGTCGCGCAACGCCAACATTCATTTGTAACGTTTTCACCCCCGGCGGTCTCCCCTAAGTCGGGTTTGACCCAAGTGTCCGCCAGCACCATGGCACAGCAATCCCCTCTTTTGAACACATCGGCGTCGCCCAGAAATAGCCAGGATGGACTGGACACACAGTATAGCGCAGATATTGGAAACCCCATAAGGTCGCCCGCGAGCGTGGTCAGCGTATGGAGCGAGGGGTTGAAGAAGAAGCCGTGGAGTCGATGGAGACACGCGATAGGGATCCTACTGCTGCTGGCCACAGTATTTCTATGGACGACTTCAAATTTCCTAGCTAGTGTGCGTGTTCCCTTTCTCACCTCTACTTCTCCCTTTTTTCATCGCCACTTCCACCTAGAAGAACATGGGAGCGTGAGACTGACACGCATCTGAATAGACTATCTTCGCCGACGATTCTTACTCCAAACCCTTTTTTGTAACCTACGTGAACACCGCCTTCTTCATAATCCCTCTCTTCCCTATGTTCGGAAAACATGCGTGGGACGACCGCCGCAACTCCATAAACCGAGAACCTCTCCTCGTACAGATCCGCGACCTTCTCCAGCGCCGTGTAGGCCGCTATAAACTGATTCGCGACCACGAATCCTCTCCCTCGAATTCATCATCTTCGAAAACGAGCCACGACCGCAGCTCCGGTGCCACAGCTTTACTCCTTGGCGATGAGCTCCACGCGAGTCAAGAGATTAGAGATGGGTACGCAGACGAAGAGGAGGGAATGACACTGAAGGAAACTATGAAGATCAGTCTAGAATTTTGTCTTCTGTGGTTCCTAGCAAACTACTTCGCCGCCGCTTGTCTCGAGTACACGACCGTCGCATCCTCCACGATTCTCTCCTCCACATCTTCCATCTGGACACTCTTCTGCGGCTCCCTCCTCCGTGTCGAGCGATTCACCTTGCGTAAATTCTTGGGTGTGTGTGCTACACTCATGGGCGTCGTCCTCATCTCCTCTATCGACATGTCTGGCGAAACCGACGAGAACCGTGGAAGCTTCCCGCACAAGACACCACGCGAGTTGGCGATTGGAGACACCATGGCTTTCATCAGCGCGGTGCTGTACGGTTTCTACGGTGTGCTCATGAAGAAGCGCATAGGTGACGAAAGTAAAGTCAATATGCCGTTATTCTTCGGCCTGGTCGGGACTTTCAACGTCGCCTTACTCTGGCCAGGCATGATCATCCTCCATCTCACAGGGATAGAGAAATTCGCTCTTCCACCCACACGCCAGATTTTCACCATCGTCATGGTAAACTCTGCCTCGTCGCTCGTCGCCGATTTCTGCTGGGCATACAGTATGCTTTTAACCAGCCCGCTCATCGTCACCGTCGGTCTTAGCTTGACTATTCCCCTGTCACTTATCGGACAAATGGTACTCGACAAGCAGTACAGTAGTCCGTTATACTGGGTCGGCGCGGCGATTATTGTCCTGTCTTTTGTGTTTATCAACCATGAGGATAAGAAGGATGAAGAGGAAGGTCTACAGGGTGCGGAGCCCGTGCTGAGTGTGAGGGAGAGCTTTCAAAGTGGGAGGAGTAGAGGGGATAGTTTTCGGAGCCGTGCAGATTCATTGAGAAGGAGCAGGGATAGCATTAGCAGCCAACAAAGCCCGACGGGCATTGCGCCGTGAGATAGCGTTTTCGCTTGTGTATAGAATTGCATTGGTCGGTTTCTCTTCTCTGTGGATATCAGGGAATGGCATGGTATGGTGTCGGAGGCGTTTTGCTATGTGGTATCCAAGGATGCCCTTACATTATTATCTTTTAATCCTTTATTGCATACCAATGCACCATGTGACGTTCGAACAGAGACTTGAGGAGTACTTTTGTCTCAAGTTGGGCAATAAAATAGTCATCGCTTTCTATCCATGATTTTGAGGGGTATCTCAACGAACACTCAATACTTCCTCGAACTCCCACCCTTTCCCCGCCACTTCTTCCCACCGCCACCTTGATAACTCCGATATCGATCGTTTTCTCTCCTCTGCGTTTCGAGCTGTTGCTTCTTCGCCAACCACGTCTCCTCGTCTTCCACCTCCTCAGCTTCCCACCCCTCTCGTTCCATGCATTCTTCAAGGTATTTCTGTACCTTGGGCTCCCATACCTCACCACCAGCCTCGAGGTCAGAGAACTCAACGACGTTTTTACCGAGCTCGTAGTCGCCTTGCCGTGTGCGGATGAGGGAGGACATGAGGCCGAGGGAGTCGCAAGCGAGACCGAGGTCGTGGCATAGGGAGCGGACGTAGAAGCCGGAAGTTACCGTCATTCGGAGACGTGCTGCGGGAGGGCGATGTATCGATTCTGTAGGTTTGGAGTCGTCTTCTGTTACTGGTGCAGGAGCAGTGGTTGGGGTTTCTTCTACGGGTAGTGCGCCGGACATGACGGGCTCGCTGTCTGACTCTGGAGCTCTGGGATGGTCTTCTGAGTTCGTGACATGGTCGTCCACATTCTCCACTGTAGCCTCTTCAGACTCTGTCTTCGACTTTTTCGCCTCTGACTCTTCATTCGCAGGTATTCTCTCAGGCGTTCTCGATCGTTTTCTCTTTTTAGACGCATCTGCATCCTCCTTCCGTATCCCTAAGAGCCTCTCTGCGCCCACCTGCTCTGTGCTGTCCACCTCTTCTTTCGGCCACGCGTACTCATGTTGTCCTGGCTCCAGCCACTCCACCAGCTCCAATTCCTCCACCTCAACAGGTCGCGCGGCTACTTCCGGTATATCCCCGCCAGCTCGCGCATACTCGTACATCTTCTTCCCGTCGACCTTGAGCGCAGAGAAGACACTAGGCTTTTGCATGATCTTGCCCCTGAACTGCTCCAATTTGCTCTCCACAAGTTCCCTCGTGACATGTGAATACTCTGCCCGACTAACCACTTTACCCACCGCATCGTAGCTGTCTGTCGCCGCGCCGAAGAGAACCACGCACTCGTAACTCTTAGTGCATTCGAGGAATCGTGGTAGCAGTTTCGTGCCTTTACCTACGCCGACTATGAGGACGCCTGTTGCGAGCGGGTCGAGGGTGCCACCATGGCCGAGTTTGACTCTTAGATTCCTCTGATGCTTTGCCTTTGCGCCTCCAATGATGAGGTTGCGGCGGGTATAGTCGAGCCATGGTGTGAAGAGGGGTGAGGTCGAGAAGTGGGTTTGGAGGTCGCGTAGGACGCCGGCGGAGGAGGCCCATTGGGGTTTATTGATTGCTGGGTGCTACGTTAGCTGCCTGTATGTGAAGAAATGCATGGCTTCGGCCGGCATTGAGAAATGGATAGAATTTCAAGTGGGGTTGGGGTTACCGAAGATGCCTTCAACGACTTTGCGCGAGTCTTTGGGCGTGGAAGCCGCCATGATTTTACGAGAGAGGGATACCGCCGACATCAATTGTGCGACCTTGTGAAGTTGAAGAGCTCGAGCTGCAGAGCCGACGGCCGACGGAAGCTTTCCGAGCGCCAAGACGCTAGCGACCAAATGTTCTTCAAAGTTCACATGTCGCAACACTCATTCACCAGCCACAAAGTCTCACACAACTTTCACGGCCGCGAAACTACGTACAGGACTCTTTCAAACCTCCGAATCAAACTATGGCCGACGACAAGGATCTTGAAGAGATTGCGCGCACCGCGACCGATGATTTCTACGAGTTACTAGGGGTCGCATTCGACGCGGGCGAGGTCGAACTCAAGCGCGCATACCGCAAAGCCTCGATAAAGGCCCATCCAGACAAAAATCCAGACGATCCAAATGCCGCCGATCGGTTCATACGACTCGGGATCGCACGCGATATCTTGATAGACGTCAAGCTCAAAGCGGAGTACGACAGGCAGCGGCAGCTCAAGCGGGAGCGGCAACTTAAAAATGATCTCCTCGATGGTAACCGCCGCAAGATGAAGGAGGATTTGGAGAGGCGAGAACGTGAGGGATTTACCGGCTTTAAGAGGAAGCGAGGAGGAGAGATGACCGATGCTGAGAAGCGGCAGGTTGAGGAGCAGCGAATAGCGGAAAACAACAAGCGGGTCAGGAAAGAGATGGAGGAGAAGCTAAGGAGAGCACGGCAGGAAGAAGAAGCACGCTTTGCTGAACCAGCTCAAGAATCAGAGCCGATTGTTCAGTATCCAGCGCCTGGGAAATCCGCAGAAATCGACCGCACGGTCAAGGTACGCTTCTATCGAGAAGGAGACACTATCGCATGGGATAAAGAGAAGGTGACGAAGATGTTTGAAAAGTACGGCAAGATCGATAGTGTCGTAATGGGCCAGGACAAAAAGATCAAGATACCGGGGGAGAAGCATAGGAAAATCGCGGCCATCGTTCTGATCGTCTACACCCGGATCGATCATGCGTACACGGCCGTATCGGATGCCAGGACCCACAATCCACAGCTTGAAAGCGTCAGTTGGGCTGGCAAAGAGCCGGATCTCAAATCGCCACCTGCCAGCGCGTCTGCACCATCCACACCACTCGCAACACCCAACAAAGCCTTCCGGGCGTCATTCGGCGGCGGCGGCATCCCTCTCGTTTCTGGGAAAGGTCTTGGTACTCCAGGTACGCCAAAGTTTGCCTTCTCACCCAACAGTCCGAGCCTGCAGGAGCGTACTATGATGCGCCTCAAACAAGCGGAGAAGAAAGCCCTCGAGGAGAAGATACGACGTGAAGAGGCTGCTGAAGAATCTAAGGAGGCAGTAGGATAATCGGTATTTGTGATCCAATTTTACTACAGCTGGTGTCACAAGGTTGACCATTGTTCACGAGAAACACGATTTCGAAGCGTCTAGATACCCCAGTAATGAGAGCGTATGTTTACCCATCAATGAAGTTCAGATACTATACCAAAATCGCTGATACGTGCGGGCTCGTGAGGGCCTCAGATCGATCCCTGGGACATTGGAGCGCTTGAACTTTCGACCATCCGACCGTCGCGCTACTGGATCTCGCCATTAGAGGTGACGTATCTTGGTGGACTGACAATCATCTTCAACAGATCTGCGTTTTCGGTGTGAGAACGCTCTTTGAGTTATTGGCAAGATTGTTACCTGCATCTCGCCTGGAATAACTGACTGACCCTTCGAGATATGATGACTGCTTATTCTGCTCCCTATGTGGTAAGGAAATTAGAACTACGAGACCGCCCAAATTGCGGGACAGTACACTATGAATAGGCATCAAGGGGTTACAGTAAGTTAAGCATAGAAGACTCTTCGCCAACTTTCTCAACGACAGGAGAGAAAGTGACCATCTCAACGATTTGTCGATCAAACATTGATATATCTACAAAGATGGGATGGCGTTACTTTTGTAGTTATGAGCTCGACGGCCTCTAAAGCACCACTGATCCATCTGGCTATGAAGCTGGGAACGCATCACGGATTTGCATCGTCATCGAACATGAAAGATATAGTACGGCGTTGCATAAAGACCTCTAAACTTTTGTATTCGTAAACTCGTAAATAACATTCCTCCAGGGCACGCGATACCCCCCAAGGGGAGCTACGCATCTACTGCGATTCCAGCTCACATGTATGTACACTCTCCCTAAATCTTAGAAGAGCCACAGAGCTCAATGACAAGACCGAGCTCGCTGGAATCCGTATACCCTTGATCAGGCCCGCATCCAGCATTAGGAGCGGGATCCACACCCGTAGCCTCCGGGTCACAGTAGCCCTGCGTGCAGCACTCGGCTCCGCCAGCGCACGAGTAGGAGTGGCACTTATCGTTGGCTTTCATGGCCCAGCCTCCACCGGCACAGGCGCTGAAGTCGTGGCCTGAGGCGACGCAGTCGATGAATGACATGTCGTACCTTTCGCCATGTCAGTACGCGTAGTTTTCTTGAAACAGTGAAAGAGGAGCAACGTACCAGACGTTGTTCGAGCTGAGTCCGTACTCGAATTGCATAGGCTTAGAAACGCCTTCTTTGTAGACTTTGAGGGAAGTGTTTCCGCCGGCGCAATCGGTCAAAGTGTCATTCCATGATGCACCGGCCTCGACATCGCCGCCCTCGCCGCAACTGCAGCCAAAGCCGGGGAAAGGCTTGACGGAGACCTTGTAGTCGCAGTTGTTTTTGAGAGTGACGCGGCCCGAGGACGCCTTGAGAGTTGAGACGTCGGATCTGGGGCCAACAGTCACGGCGGTGTCTTCAGAGACGTGGTACTTTGCGTGACGATGCTGAGGAGCGCACAGCGCGAGGGCTGGGAGGATAAGGAGTGTGAAGATGTTGCGGACCATTTTGAAAGAATGGTGGAGTGTCGTCGGACAGTGAAGTGTAAGTGAAGGAATGATGCTGTGGATGGTTTCAAAGAGCGTTCAATCCAGCGCGTAAGAGATTGTAAAGAAGGTAATTGAACACCCGGTTCAAAGGAGTGAATACCAAAGGCTTCAGTGAATCGCAGTTCGCAACAAAAAAGAGTGGTGATATATCTTCCATCCTACTACCTCGAACATCCCAAGTCCAATATATACCCATGCTCTCGGGGCATTAGGCATCAACGACGATACGATCTGACCATCCCCCATGGGAACAAGTAGACGACCTGGTTTTTTTGTTGAGAAACGGCCCCGTCAGCGAAGACGTCGGAGTCCTTGTCAGGAAAGTAGATCGCGCGAATGAGGTCGCCTGCCTGAACGTCATGACTCCACTGCGTGTGCCGCCACGGCAGAAACACGTTTTTTGGATGGTTAGATTTTGAAGCGGTTGGTGAGTGGGTCCACGTTAGGACGGCGGCACGGCGGAACGGTCGAGCGATGTACCGGAACGGTTCAAGAACTCGTGGATGCCCGTTGGCGTCAATTGTGCGTGCGAACCGTGGCCTGGGCGTGGTGCCAATCTCCTTTCACAGCAAATATCTACACTCTCTACAAAGAAAATGTAGTGAGTAATTGCAATGAAATGATGGATGTGTTGGAGATGAGATGGGGAGTTCCATAATTGGTTGTCGCCGTGATCTTGGCAATGAACAGAAACAAGTTGAGCGCAGAATTTCTCTTGTTTTAGTACACCTCGCCGCAGCGGGGCTCCGTAGAGACACCGACGAGTAGAGTGAGACGCTGCCGTCCTCGGATTTGAGCGCCCTCCGCTCCATCCTTCCCGTTTCATCGTTGAGGGGCAGTGACGACAGCGCATTTTCTTTCTTCCGACTCGGAAGATTTACCACTGGCAGTAGCTCTGGGAGATCCGGCAGTAATTGCGACAATCCATCTCGCGGATCGCCTTCCGATACCGAGAATAAAGTGTCTGGTGGTTGTCGCGAAGAAGTTAGAATACTGATGGTAGAAAAAGCTCTGATGAGTGTGGGTGGGGACCGAGCGTCAGATTTTAGTGAACACGACCGTTGATCGGTAGGCAGGGGTGGGCCAATCAATACTCACATGTTGGAAAACTCTACGGGTGATCGACAGGTACCTTTCTCGATATAGTATGGTCGGATCAATTGCCTCACGCCTCGCTTCCAAGATTGATTCGAGAAGGTGGGAAATGAGATTGAGGAAGCGGTTGAGAAGGTGCAAGAATGAGATAGAGAAACCAACCCCTGCATTATCCCATCCAGTTACCAGAATCAATGATAGGTGATGCGAGGCGTAGAAGCAAGGCTACAGTATCTGGTGGGAGATCTGTCTTCGTCTTATGGTAGGCGATTTCCGCTCCCATTGAGAGAGAAAGAGCCCAAGATTCGGTGGAGCAGCATGAAAGACGCAGTGACTTCGTTTTCCCTTTCAACACACCAAACGGTCTAGATCGCTCGCCTGAAAAAATCCTCTAGCAGTTCCCCATCCAAGCGGGTCGGATGGCGAGCAAGGAAGGTTACGCTATGCGATGACCGGTAGATGGCAGGCAAAACATCGCCTAAAAAGATTTACTGTGAATTCCGGAATGCGATCGGCGCCGGATTGATCCTTACGTGCAATTCATGCGAGGGGAGAAATGGGAAAATAGTATGGCTGTTTTTGAGGGAGAGAAAGCGGTGTTCATATCACACGAAGACACTGCTAAAGCCACAAGAGGACAAGCCACAGACATTTTGAGGGATTTACCAGTGTGAGCTGCCGGACCTTACCAAACATTCCTGAATTGCCTGTTTTGATTCATGTTATTGGTCAAAAACTCCCAACCCCGTTGATTTGAAGTAATTTAAGGCTTGAAGCGTATTACAGTGGCAGCTTCTTTCATTGATGACTGTAGGATCTGTTGTAATTGCCAATGCGCCTTGCAACCCAATTTAGGAATCGGACAACCCTATGTCTCAATTCTATTGATCTGACGTAACTTGGAGCTTACGGCGTAGGACAATAGTAGCTTCTTTTACCAAGACGATACGGTCCGATGCGACACCAATGAGCGTCGAAAACCATTTTAGGAATCAGCTAACACTGTGCCTGACTATTTTACGCTTCATACTCTCTTTTGCGCTTCGGCTTTCGGCCATTTGGAACACTTACTTGGATCGAACCTGAGGCAAGCATAGCGGGGAAGAGAAAGCTTGGTTCAAGAATACCAGGTATTTAAAACTTCTTAGACTCATACGCAGTCCTTTAAACTCGTCAAATCCATATTTTCATCCCTTCAACTTCACAAATCCTCGAAGCCCATCCTCGCAACGCCCCGAACCATCGTCATCACCAACATGAAGCTCTCCCTGTCTACCCTCTTGGCCCTTGCCACAACGCCAGATTGATCCTTGCGGTACCATTCCTGGAGGTTGACATCAAAGAGAGTCGTCACCCTCGGTCTTAATTTGAACGCGATGAAGGACAATTGGTGTGTGAGGAAGTCGTTGGACTGGGAAGTCTGTCCCTACAAGAACCGCAAACAATTTTATTTCCAAGAAGGGGGCCGTTGAGGATCGTAGGATACTTGCCATTGAAAGATTACGGGAAGTTTCTTTAGTGGTGGTGATAACAGGCCCATGGAAGTGTAGGCACTTAGTTATATCTGGGAAAAATTACGGCATATGGCGAAAGTCGACCAGTTCTCGTCTCGCATTATGTAACCTCTATGGGCTCGGAGTTGTGCACAGCTTTGAAAGAGATTTGGAAGGGATACTTCATTGATCGGCTATCAACAAATCGTTGACTCATCAAATTGTTTGCATATCATACACAACGCTTCTCCCAGCATCAAGCAATGGCGACCAATCCCTTAAATCTTCCACTCAGCACCTCGTGAAGAGTTCCCCATAGAGGCTCGAACATGGCGCTTTAGCCATGTTCCTTTTATCAACCGGCTCGCCCACCTCTTTCCCGCCCTCTACAATTGCTCTGTGCCTCCTCTTCAACGTCTGGCGCTATAGCCGCAACTTTGGAAACAGATAACTCCATTATATTCGAATTCCGGCGCCAGTTGATATGCCGGGTCTTGGTGCTCGAAGTCTTTAAAATCAACACTGCCGCCGCATGACATCCACGCTATTCTCACTTTTGCAAGTCGCCTGGGTAGATGGAAACGGTGACGGCGATCTGAGATCTGGCGCGCTAGATTAGGTGGTCGTTGCTAAGAGAAGAGCCAGTCAGTCTTTCGTTCATTCGATTAACACTTTCGCATTGTACGAGGCAGAGTATTGAGGAAGTGGAATTGTTGCATACCGGATCCTTTCCCACTCAAAGCCTTCTGAGCACCACCGGTACGCTGCACCGCACTCTGCGACCCCAACGGCGACGTACTCGAAGCCATGTTCGCATGTCTTGGAATCGGATTCGTCGTCAGCGACGCCCGTCTCAGACTCCCACTATTCCCCGCCCCGCCCACTGTCGCATTCGCATTCTTAAGGAAAACTCTCGCAGGCGGAAATTGGCTGACTGGAGGCATGTTTGCGAAAGAACACCAAAAGATTGTAGACGACAAAATGTTGTAGTAGTAATTATTTCAATGCCTCTGAGTGTGTTGTATGACGTGATCTGCAAGAAAACGCTCCAACGAGGCAGTTGCTCTTCTTTATATTGTTCAGGAAAAGGTGGGCCGAGGATGTGTCGTGGAGGCGTCGAATGGGCACGAGCAGTGCGGTCAGGTGAAGCTCTCGTGAGGTGGTGTGTCATGGACCGAAAGCCGGATCGTCCGATTTATTTTCGTCTCATGCAGCTTTCACAAGACTAAATTGAAACGGGTTCCTTGTTCGTTTAATAACAAAAGCGAACCTTTCAATCTCTAAGGCATTGTCGCAGGCTGGTTTGGAGATAATCTTTCCTTTGCTCCGTCCCATTACACCAATTTGACATGTATGGCAGCTGTCATGTGTCAACGTCATAGCTTGTCAGGTACGCGGTCGAAGTCTTGTTCTTTTCGATTTGTTCTCTCGGGCTGCTCTTCAGGGTGGGATCTTTGCGGGATTTTCAGGACGTGGAGAAGCGGGGTGGAGCGTGGGGCTCGGGAGCTAAGATCATGGTGTGGACGATCTCTAAAATGACGCATCATTTTGTTGTAGGCACATAGGCACGTGGGAGAGTTGAAGGCTTGCATGTGAGATTGTTTTCTTCTTGTAAGCTGCCTTTCTGCTGATTCATTTCTTCCACGCAAAGCCTCAACTGTAAAGTATATCTATCGCCTTCATAATCAAACGTCATTGCGGTAGACCGTCCTCATCTCCATCAAAGAACCGCTCTGAGCCGTACCTTTTGCAATCGATAGGCGTTTATCTGGATCTGTTTCGCCCGGACCTCATGCTCACTCATTGATCGTCTTTTTAACATCGGCCTTCGGTTCAGTAGCAAAAGAATGGATAACCAACTAAGTCGGCGACTCTAACAAAGGTTCATTACTGGCTGGTGGTAAACCTTTGAGAGCCCTCGACAGCGCATTCGTTCTTGCGTATTGGAGCCTGAAGTGCCTTGAATGTAGATAGCCTTCTATTTCGAAACAGCGGAGGTTGTTTAGAAGCACTATTAGTATCGAAGGTACTCACCTCGTCGAAAAACGCATTCACACCGTCCTCCATCTCCCCACTCACCCGGCTCAATCGCCGACTCACAAAAAACACCAAACCCTCACTACTCTCCCCTCCACTCTCCCAACCAGCCCATAATACCCTACATCCATATCCGTCAAATCGTAAATATTTCCCGTGCCCGGAAGCAAATCAGTCTTGAACCTGACCTTCTCGAACTCTTCTCCCTGCACGAACGCCATATCCATCGTTGGATTGAATGCCAGGAAAGGACCGAAACGCGGTCTTGATACCTGACGTTTCTACGGTTTTGGGAATGTGATTTTCATCGCACCACTTGATGAAGGTAGATTCGGTGAGTTGGTTCGACGGGTCTTTGGAAAGGCTGCCTAGGACCCGGAGGATGCCGGAGCCTTTGATATTTGCCGACAAGACGCAATAGTACTCGTAGGAGTTGTTGATTGCCGAGAGTCGCTTGCTCAGATGTTGGAAAGATTTTTTAGGACGTTGTTTGGTGTTTCGCAATGCAAGACGGTTGGTCGCCCCTTTGCTATCTTCCCATTGCTGGCCAACTGCAAAAGGAAGACCATTGAGTATGCATTACCGCGTGAGTTCTTCCGAGGTTGACATGTAAAACACTCAAGTACTAGGAAAGCTACCCGCCAATCAAGCCCGCTGCCCCTTATTTGCACTTTGCTTTCTCTTGACAGCTGCACCCGACGCGTCGTAGCCGAGAAGATATGCCTCTAGAGACTAAAAGAGAGCTTTACCAACAATCCCGGAGAAGCAATCCAAGAGTCTTATCAGCACCAACAGCCCATAAAGTGGCACGTAGATACAGAATGAAATATCTAGAATGGAAGGCCGTCCTGATCACATACGATAGAACTGGCATTGCCGTTATTCCACAAATGCTTTCGCGTCGTCGGCATGGTTCGCGTTGGTGCGGGATTAAAGACAGCGTCCAGGCCTTGCGTCTTACTATGTCAGGTCTCATCGTGTATATCTACGCCGATGACCTGGAAGCCCTGCACTGGCAAGCTAGTTGTCCGAGTCCACCCCGCCCACGATGGGAAGCTATTGGCCGGCTGGAGTCCGCATGAATCAACGCAGTGGATTGCTGTCCTAATCGACCGATATTTTTAACGACTTACCTGTATCTAAGTATCTAAGTTCTGTCTTTGTCTGTGATGCCACTGCCACCTATGAGCGCTGGGGTCTCTAGGAGCAGATTGTGCGGCAGAGTGATACAACTGTCCGCGTCCACCGTCGCAAACTCGCTGAGGAGTCCCATCTAGTGAAAGCCCTTTACCACTATGATTCTCCAACTCAAGCCGTGATTTCCTTGTATCGCACATCTCTCGCACTCGTTGCAATAGTCTACCAGGTGTGAAGTCGCTCCTCTCGCCGACCGCAAAGTCGCGATCTCCAGCCAAAGGCTATAGCTCGACGTATGTAGTCGGCATCTTCGTGGCCTATCGTGGCGGATTCTTTGTGAAGCAGGGCCATGGGCATGAGGTTTGAACGGTATAAGGAGGTGCGGGAATCGGCCGTGGCCTGAGGTGGGTTTGGGGCTTCATCGACTACAAAGTTTTAGCTGGGCTACAAATCATTAGTTGAGGGTATCCAGAGAGAAGAGAGGAAATTACCCGGGTTCCCTTTGAGCTTCTTTCATCATGAACCATAAGTAGCTGGTGGTTCGTCAATTGCCGCATGTGCTACAGGCCCGCGAAGCCATCTGAGGCTTTGAGCTACCATCTCCCAGGCGCCACGGCCTTGCGCAGAAGCAATGGCAATCCGTATCTATGTTGCGATGAAGAGGAGACGCATATCCGCGTATACGGGCGGCAAGGGAGAGCTCTGTAATCTCCAGACGCGCATCGTTAGTGCGACATCCTTCCCCGCACTAATTATGAGCTCCTCATCTGTCTTTCCTTCCTCATCATCTGCCTGTATAACTTCCTAGGGCGCCGTGGCGGGCAAAGGACTGGCAAAAGTGTTGGAGTGGTATCAGAGCGGCCTTCAGTAGGTGGTAGTAAAGGTAGAGTCATAAACAGCTCGACTCAGGCTGCTCGCTCCGGTGCGCTGTATGCATGGAGGTCAAGAGTTTAGATTATCGAGGTATTTTACGCGTTCAGACGCGCCTTTTCATCTTTGCAAGTCATTTCCGGTGCAACATTCCCGTCTATTCTCAAGGTGTAGCTGCAGGATATGGACAGCATGGAGCGTCGCGGCGCGAGGCGGGGGGCACATTTGGAAGCAAGAGATAGACGGCGGGAACACTCATGGACGTGGCATCGTTGGTCGCCTGGTTGCTGTCCCGCACGCAGTACATGACTGGAAATGCAGGCGGTAGACGGTGGATTGCTATGCTATACATACGGGAAAACACGGCAACCTCCAGATGCGCCTCGCTCACCTCACCACCAGCAGGTCCTCTCGCGCCACCCACAACGGCACAGCCTTGACAGCAAGCAGCGACGTAAACAGCGACGGCGACTGGAACAACACCATGACACACACACCCAGCTTCTTCTTCAACGCGCCGTAAACAGCGACATCAACGAAGAAATCAACAAACAAACAAACAAACAAACAACGCGGACCAGCAAAAATTGCACCGGAAACCAACCCGAAGGCGGGTTAAGTACAGACCCAGTCCAGCTTTGTGCAATGCTGCTGATCGGTACTGGTTCACAGCATTCATGAGCGCCGGAACCCCGATTAGGTAAGTATAAAAGAAGAAAGAAAAGAACAGTAATGGGGGTGAGGGAGGGCAGTCTTTTATAGACAGAGGGCCGCGCTAGGCAGCAGACTACACGTGATCGCCTACCGGCTGGATACCGGGCCAAGGCCTCAAATCGTCGGTGCGCCGGGCGGTGAGGGTGGGAGGGAGAAGGCGTGACGTCAGGGCAGTTTGCGGGTGGCTTGTGGGCAGTTTGCTGGTGAGTGGGCAGTTTGATGAAGGCGCGTTTGCGGAAAGCAACACCAGGGCTGATCCGTGGAACTTGGAAATATGACAGCTCTGATGGAAGAAAGGCAGCTTTGGGGTAAACCCTCATGGTGTTCTTACGGGGGCACTCTTTGACGGCACTTCATTGTTCTTTCTCATTATCACTTCGGCGACCAAAACAGACTTCGAAGTCATCACAGGCTGACAATTGAAAAATGAACTGCGCCGTGTCAAGTATCTTGCTATTATACGTAACATCCAACTTTGTGAAATTCACCGCAGAACCTTTTTAACATAAAATCGTGCCTTTTGACGAACGAACTCCTGCCCGGCCCGTAGGAATACACTCTTCTACCTCGCTTTCAGAGGCGTCTTGCGGAGAGTGAAGATCTGCTGAGACCATACAAAGGATTCACTCGGACTTGCACTCGCCTCCTGGTGTTCGCATCTTGGATGCTCCGTTGGACGGTTGTGGTGGTACTGGCACTGCACCTGATACCTCTTGATTGGAATCAAGTGCAGTGCCCACTACAACCGTCAATATGTCCGTATTTGGATCTCTTTGGGAACCATCCCTGCTGGCGATCATGCAATGTCAGCCTCATCAATATTGCCAGAATCAGCGCTGTCGCTCATCACTATCTTGCCTTCAATAATTCTATCGGTGTCTTTGGCGGTCAACCAGTGACACAGTATCAGTTATGTGTCTGCCCAGGTGATGATGTCGAGTCAACAGGCAGCCAATGACGCCTTCCCCGTTTCAGTCACTCCACAACACCTCGCCATCTCGATCTATTCTCGCAAGGCTTGCTTACTCTGTACTCCGCCACGCCTTGTGTCGCGTCCTGTCGTTCATGCCGCAATACTTGTGGAGCGATCAGCAGGCATCCGTGTCGATCGCATTGCAAGATGGAATTAATACTGGACCCCGTTCAGGGTGACGTTCTATTCTGACAAACACTCGTTCTTACTCTTCAACAACACGCCTCCACATACCTTCCCTCACAGCATCTTGTCGTATACCTTCACCTTCGTTTTGGAATCTCGACTTTTAAGTTAGAAGCCCTGGATACGACCTTTTGGAAGCAGCAGAATGTATATCTCGAAGATCGTCACAACGGCAGCGCTGAGCGCCGGCCTTGCGACAGCAGACTTCATGGTCTACACCGAACCTCCAATTCCTACATCAGCTATTCCCACATTCTCGGACTCATCTGCCGTACGTCCCTAGGTCCCCGATCCTCAAATTCTTCCCTCAAAATCCATCCCGCAGAGCCACCTCTTGTCGCGACCCGCTAACATCACCGCCAGGCCTCCAGCTGGACGACCATGATCTTCGCGAATGCTATCGTCGCATACGGCGGTTGGGTACGATCCGGAGGCAGCACATATCAATCCTCGCTCACCTCCGCGCGCTCCGAAATCAGCGCTTTTGCCGCCGCCCCCTCGAACGCAAACTACAGCATCCCCGCCGCCGTGACGGAGGAATCAGGTACAACGACGTTTTTGAGTGCACCGCCTTGGTACAGTGCGTTGCCGAGTGGCGCGAGGGAGTTCAAAGAGAAGCAGGTTAGTGCGCAGTTCAGCGCCGTGAGGGACGTGGTTAGTCGTAGGGCGAGCACGGCGGGGACTGCGACTGCGACGAGTTCAAATGTGGGTGTGAGGGAGACGCCGGGGGTGGGGTTGGGGGGCCTTGGAGTGGGGGCTATGGCTGCTGTTGCGGCGGGTGTGTTTTTGTAAGAGAGGGCACATATGAGTTGGATATAATATCGAGGTATATCGTCAGAGGATTGACTAGAGGGGAGGAGCCCCTACAGCTTTTAGAGAAAGATATTGGAGTTTGATGACTCATCAACTGGCATAGATACTGCTAGCAATTACCAAAAGACTCCCCCACCTCTATTTATACTATGCGATGAGTGTAGTAGACGAAGGATGAGGAGGCAGCTTGAGATGTAGTATTCCACGGGGCAAGTAGAAGAAATGTTTGGAGCTTGGCCGATCGGTCACACTGGAAGCTAAGATATTCAGGATAGAGTCACGCCGGGGGGTTCAGGAACGTTCTCCTATGACTTTCTCTTATTATAACTTCTACTAGTATAACTGTTTAGTTTCTCATTGACTCGACACTCCAGTCACGTAATGAGTTACACCAACGTCAGTCACACCATATATGACTCCACCTAAGATATAAATAAGGGCTTCCGCGCTTCCGCGCTTCTACCTTCTACCTTCTTCATTTCGCTACGACCTTCTTACAGACATACACCGATACTGACATCTCGGCCTCAAACACCGAATCACTTCATCGCGGTTCACATGCCCACGTCTTCAACATGGCCCACGTCGCATATAAAAAATACGCCGAAATCGTTTATGTCCATGCATACAACCAATTTTATCTATGCTGTAAATGTGCGTAACGCCCATTCTATCGACCTCACAGAACTTTGGGAGAGTTCCAGGACTGACATTGGTACATCAGGCCCAAAGAACGATCGCTCAGCATACGACTACCGTATGGATGAAGCCAACGATACATTTTTGAATGATCCGTTTTGTTCACACGGACATCGCGAGCATGCTGTTATCAAATGTGCGCACGAGAAAGGGAGATGTCGCATGGGGCTGAAAAGACAAATCCGCAAGATTGGTGAGAAGAAAAACGGGACCGTCAGGTGGGTGGAGCAGTACAATTTCCCTGAGTAGAAGCCATTGTAGTCGTCTACTTGGCCAGGGATGTCGTGCATGATTTTGGGGATTTACTGTCTGTTCACTCATTCTTTCTTTTTTGTTTCACTGTTATGCGGGATCTGTATGAGGGGTTTAGGTCCTGGTGGTTACTCACCTCAGTCACTCATTAAGTTAGTCATTCCTGACTCTAGTTCGATACATTTTTTGATCCAGAGGCTTTCCGTGGAACGTTAGGCTCATAGGGACGTAAGATGATCGCGTTCGATAAGTGGTTATAGAACGATGCAAGGCGGCGATCCCTCAACGCCAGCTAAGTCTAGCAACAAAGTGAACCTTGTGCGGCACGCTTCTGGAGGTTGGGGCTGAGCTTATCCATGGTAAGCTACCTTAAGGTACCGATTCCTGAACATGTTTCGTTTGATACTAGGAAAGGGTTGTGGATGGTGATTATGGCAAAAAGGGGGGTACGATAGCTCAGAAGGCATTCGAGCTTGTAAGGAATTGATTTACTCGAAATTCAGCCAGATTTTTAAAAACGCAGGTCTCCAGCTGATGGGGGGTAGGACACGTGCCTGCCAAGAATCGGGGACCACGGGAGATCGCCCTCCGCTTTTCGGCCCGAGTCTAGTTCCCTTGACCTTCGTCACCTCGACCACAAACATGCCACCACTTTTGACACTCTCCCACACTACTGCACTACCCCTGAACCTTGCCGGTGTTCTGAGTCGCGAGATGCCGACTTCAACTTCCCACGTTGACCATGACGAATTGAATTCCGGGCCCGACGGGCCTTGCCTGCATGTGGGGTGCCGGTGTGGTCCGACCCATGCGCACACTAAATACTGAGGCGGGAGGAAATACGAGCTTCTGGTACTTTACCAGACGAAGAATCTTCAAGCTGCTCCTAATTTTTTTGTGGAGCCAAGGTGTATTGCACTTCTCTACGTCTTCGTCTGTCTGAGTCGTATATCTAGGGTAGAGTCCGACGAGCTCTAACACCAGTTCCGGCAACCACGAAACCTAGTTCAGGTACTATTGTAGGCTCTTACGAATGAAAACCAATAGCTGCTCCGCGGAGGCATGCATATACCGTACCAATATTTCATCCAGCTTCTAGTATTACCAATAGCTTCGTGTTTTCTTTCAAATTTCAAATTTACCAGCGACTGGAAGAATGGTTTGCTTGATGTAAGCAACGCTTTCTCTCGTGGAGTAGAGGAAGTCAGCACTCATGAAGAAATCAAAAGGTAACATTCTTAAATGCATAGTTTGTGTGTAACTTTGCCAGAGTTTGACAAACACCTCAGCACGGAATTGCTACTATTGGCTTTTCAACCCACGAGAGACACCGGACAGGATGCAGGGGGATCGTGTCGTTCTGTACGTTTCCATTTCTGCTGACTACCGTGGTACACTATCAGGTCCGCGAAGCATCCAATTAAACAAGTGACTTGGCAACGCTCATGCTAGTGGCTGTTCAATGTGAGGAAGGCGTTCTTCCGCTGAGATGGCTTCGCGGCGTGCTTACTCTGACTGGTGCACCGGCTCTCCGCCATAAGCCAAATAAGCAAGCAAAATCTCAACTGATCTCTCATTACTTATCCCTTTCTAGGTTTTGCGTCTTTTATAACTTATTCCATTTACTCTCACTCTCGAGCGACAGAAAGATCGTGAACTATGCAGTCAATTATCAGCACAAGCTCATCGCTTGACACCTCTTCGCCTCAAAGTCCTCCATCAGAACGGAACTCTCAATACTGGGGGCAATCATGGACGGCTACTGGAGCTCCAACGATAGCAAAACTAGCTCAAAACGCAGCTCGACGATCCGGCCTCTCCTCTTTTAGTCACATCAGCCTTGACGAGGAAGATAGAGAGAAGCTGTATGATCACGACGATGATCACCATCAGGGCAAGATCGACAACATCTATGTGGAAGACAACGAGAAACAAGGGGCAGATTCTAGTTCACCCAGCGAGACCGCGTCTAGGATCATCGCTCCTCTTTCGCGACCGCAGACTCCAGATCCTCCGAAGACCAAGACGAACGAGATTGCCTTTATCTTCATCACATGCATTGCGCAGCTGCTTTCGTTGAGCGCGTTGAACCAAACGGTCGCACCTGTGCTGGTGTTGGCCGAATACTTTCATGTCGAAGATTATGGAAACCTGAGCTGGTTCTCGGCTTCCTTTAGCATGAGCGTTGGTACTTTCATCCTTCCCGCTGGTTGGTCATCCCTTTTCCTAAACAGTTCGGACGACTGCAATTATTTGTCGGAGATCTGGCAACGCTTTAAAAAGCTTCCTAGCACCTAGCGAGACTTCTATACATCTTGCTCCTGCCACAGTTACGAGCAACGTGGGCGATATCTGGTGGACCGAGAAACGGGTTGACCTGCTTCATCACGGACTCTTTCTTGTGCTTCTAGCATTGGACTGACAAAATACTACAGGGCGACTGGGAGACATGTATGGTCACAAAAAGATATATCTCGCTGGATGGTTATGGTTTTGCGTCTGGTCTCTTATCACAGGCTTCTCCTACGCCTCCGATCACGTCCTCTTCAGCATCTTCCGTGCTTTTCAGGGCATCGGTAAGTCACGCCCAACCCTTAAATGGGTAACCTCCAAACTAACAGACAAAGGCCCCGCACTTCTCGTCCCCAACGCCGTAGCTCTCATCGGACGGACTCTCCCAGTCGGCCAGAAACGTATGATCGGGTTCGCGTGTTTCGGAGCATGCGGTCCTTTAGGTGCTACTGTAGGTGCCCTCTTCTCCGCCCTGCTTGCTGAACACGCGTGGTGGCCATGGTCCTTCTGGATCCTCTCCATTGTTTGCCTCATCGTCATGGGGCTGGCATACCTCATACTCCCAAGCGACGATCTTGATTCAACTATAGCGGAAGGAAGACAGCGACCAAAGTTCGACTACTGGGGAACATTGACCGGCGTCCTGGGCCTCGTCCTCGTCAACTTCGCGCTCAACCAAGCCCCACTCGTCACTTGGTCAAACCCCTATATCGGCACCTTGCTGGCGGTCGGATGTCTTTTCCTAATCGCTTTCATTCTTGTCGAGCTCTACGCCACGGATTTCCCCCTCATCCCCATCCGAGGCCTGCGCATGGATGCCGTGTTTGCGCTGACATGCATAGTCGCAGGCTGGGCATCTCACGGCATCTGGGCTTACTACCTATACCTTGGACTGGAGCATTTGCGCGGCCACACTGCGCTTCTCACTTCGGCCGAAACCTCTCCCGTAGCTATCACTGGCGTTCTCTTTGCTTTCTCAACTGTCTGGCTCATCCAACGTTTTGGCGTTAGCTACGTCATGTTCATCGCTATGACTTGCTTCATGACCGGCTCTCTCCTTCTCGTCACGATGCCCATAGACCAAACGTACTGGGCACAAACGTTCGTCTCCGTACTCATAATGCCCGGAGCCATGAACTTGAGTTACCCAGCAGCCAGTATCCTCATGTCATCTGCCCTGCCGAAGGAACAGCAAGGCATCGCTGCTAGTCTGGTCAGTACATTGGTCAATTATAGTATCTCGTGCGGACTGGGGTTTGCTGGGACCATTGATCGGTATACAACTGAGCATGAAGCAAGAAAGAGGGGGATCATTGGCCGACCTGCGCCCATCTCGGATCGGAGTGATGAGGCGGCAGAAATCAGGCTTGTGGGATTCAAGGCGGTGCTTTGGTTCAGTGTTGCGTTGGGTGCAGTGGGGATGGCGATTGCGGGGCTGTTTATCATTGTTGTAGAAAGGAGGAAGAGGTTAAAGAGGGCAAGGGAAGGGCAGGAGTCAGATGGGATCGCCGGATGACAAAGATTCTCTCACTTGCATGATGGCGTTATGTTGGATGATTCGAGTTATGGGTCACCAGCGTGACGATGGAGGTGATGTTTCGCGCTGGTTGTTATTACTTGGCGAACATGGCATGGTGCTGACTCTATTGATGGGACCCAAGAAAAGAAGTTGGATGCTTTGCTGTTTTGCATAGAAGCAAGAAACATCTGAATTCACAAGGATCAGCATACATATGCCTTGCTATTATTGAGCGCTTAGAATTTCCTCTTTACGTAATACCTCCAGTTCATACTACTCAGCCCCACATCGCATCATTCTCCCATTCGGATTCGAATAAGCTAGCTGACCGGGATGTTGATCACCCGGGGATGTTGATCACTCACGAAATCAGCCACTACTCAGAAAAAATCGTATTTATTCTCTCAACCTCGTTACAATTGCCACTCTGTACACATAGACTGAAGCGTTTGAGCTGCTGTTTCAGCTGCTCTTCTTTCTGCAGCCTTTTCCTCAGCATCAATATCACGCTGTGCCTTAAGAAGCTGTGAGGCCTGTACAGCAATCATGATTGTATCTATATCTGCAAAGCGTTGATTTGGGTCAACACGAACCTTCTTTCGTGGCTACGGAGGCTTAAGAGCTTCAAGTTAACTATATAGTCTTTTATTCTCTGTTTCTAGCTGCGCTGCGCGTATATTCGCTGCTGCAATTGCCTTCCCTGCTTTTTGAAAGAGCTGGTGAGTCTTGCGGCCAACACTCTCGTTCCTGTGGAGCTCTCTCTGAGCTACAAAGAGATCACGAGGGCCGTGGGGGGTAGAGAGATAGCTCTCAGCAGGTTGAGGTTGATTCTGACGAGGTGGCGTAATAGGCCTTTGAGCTACTTGAGACGAGTTGACTACCCGCTCAATATTTAATGGACAGATGCCTGCAGTAGCCCATCCAGCTCGTACAACTCTCTCAGTAATTGCTTTCTCTCTAGCTGTATGGTAGGCCGTGATAAAGCGTTCCTTTTTAACAGGTACTGCGTCGTCAAGGTAGGATAGCTCTTAAATCTAGTGCCGATAGAATCTCTTTACTACTGAGAAAACTGAGAGATCTAGAGGCTGTAGGACGTGCGAGGAATAAGGAGGTAAGAATAGAAGCTAGACTCTATTCTGCTTGCAAAGCCATAGGAATTCTAGGCTAATATGGCTGCCGTGACCATCCAAAATCAACATCCTCCAACGATCACGTGAGGGAGCTGTATCAGGTAGAAATATACGCTGTAGCCACTCAGTCCCTATTACATTGGATGTCCAGCCATTCTGTGAGGTTGTGTAAAGCCAGTCTGGAACTACCGCAGGAAACTAAGTAGTCTGTAAGCTCTAGCCCTTAAATATCACCGCGCAGCGTAGTTTCTTCCCCGTAGCTGATACGCACTCGATTATTGACGCCCACTCGCGATTCTCTGGTAACTGCTTGTAAGCCTTGCTCTTATAGCTGTCTGCAAGGACTCTTGTATTTGCACATACCCCCATAGCCTTCCTAGTCTCATCCATATTCCACGTATCCTCAGCCTGTATACCTAGCTCCGTACGAAGCCTCTCATAGAGCTGAAGAAACTCGCGTATCTGCTCTTGTGTTGCTCCCTCAGCCCGTACAGCCTCTATCTTTTTACCCACAACAGATGCGACGCGTGTGTTGCGCTTTAGAAAGGCAGCCATCCAATGCTTGCCTACAGGCCTGCAGTCTCCATTCATCCGTAGGATTCGGTTCGCCATTTCTCGAGCGCGAGCGTGTGAGGGAGGAAAAGCGCGTGCGTCTTCTTCGAGTATCCATTGTACGAGAAACTCCTCTTGGTCTGGAGTTAATCGCTGCTGGTATACGTGGCTGGTTTGGTTGCTCTGTCTGCCGTGTATACGCGTTGAGATTGTAGATTGTGGGATGCTGTACGCCTTTGCAGCAGCTCGTTGGCTTAGGAAAACACCAGCATTAAGATCGCGGATGGCTGCTTGTATAGCTGCTTCAGGGGTGTCCATTTTGGTTGAGTATGTGGAGAGATAACACGTGTTTTGTGTGGGAGTGCTGAGATTCGTGAGTGATCAACATCCCCGGGTGATCAACATCCCGGTCAGCTAGCTTAGTGGAGTCAACACCTGCACTGGGAGAAACAACGGGCAGTTTCTCCGCAAAATAACTGGGAGTGACCAATCGAGGAGCTTGGAAATTGTCTCATATCCTGAAAAAGATGGAACATTTCCCTGTTTACAATTCCCCAGCAGATGGTGTTACATATTACTGTCCTGTCTGTAACCACGCAGCACGTGCGCATAGTGGTGGCAGTATTTCACCATCCAGGCTTCACATACCATACAATTTTGTCCTTTTGGCTCTATCAAGGGCTTAAAACCATGCTTGGTTATCTTCAACGTATGCATTGTGACGACGTGCCACAAGATAAGTCTTCACGGAAAGGTTGAAATCTACCCCGGCATAATTCCTTTATATACCCTCCATGCAATACATAAAGCGACAATATCGGCATGTGCCTCGCTAGGGATCCACAAGAGGACCAAGTTTGGAATTTATATCATGTCTCAAAACCTGTACACTGCCCCTCCGTGACGCTACCCCACCACGACCTCGCAAACCTTCAATCCATCATATATAACCTCAAAACGCCAGCTTTATAGCACAAAACAAAACAGAACAGTACAAGCAATGGCGACAGGCATAGCACTCATCGGCTCCGGTATCTTCGCCAAAGAAGAACGTACGTATCTGTCAAAAGCCCGGCATCACCCTCCCCAAGCCACAAACCCAGCAAAAGCGCCGCATGGGAAAAACCACACGAAACTGACGTTACTCCAGACCTCCCCGCCATCCAAGCCGCGTCGTCGACGCTTTCTCTAAAGGCAGTCTACTCGCGCTCCTTGGCTTCGGCAAAGAGCCTGGCTTCGGAAGCCGGTGCCGTTGAGCTTTACAGTGAAGACCAGGAGGGCAAGGGTTACGATGAGTTGTTGAAGAGGGAGGATGTTAAGGGTGTGGTTATCGCGTGAGTTCAACCTTCCTTTCCCTAGCAAGCCTCCCTAAAAAGGATATATGCATTGGTCAGACTTTTGGGTATCATACGCTAACACCAACTCTTCCCTCGCACAACAGCCTCCCCATCCTCGTCCAACCAGAATACATCAAAAAAGCCCTCTCGGCAGGAAAACACGTCCTAGCCGAAAAGCCTATCGCCAAAGACGTCGCCACGGCTGTCGAGCTCATCGACTGGTACAAGAAGAACATATCGGGCCCCACCTTCTCCATTGCCGAAAACTTCCGCTTCATCGACTCTTTCCTGTACGCGGCGTCTGAAATCAAGCCTCTGGGCCGACTTCTCGGTTTCCGCGTGCGTGCGCATGCCCTGGTCACCCCGGGAGGGAAGTACTTTGAGACTGCGTGGCGCAAGAAGCCCGAGTACCAGGGTGGGTTTTTGTTGGATGGAGGTGTGCACACTGTTGCTGCGGCGAGGTTGGTCTTGGGAGGTGCGGGGGTCAAGGTTAAGAAGACGAGTGCGTTTACGGTGCAGCTGCAGGAACATCTGCCGCCCGTGGATACTGTGGATGCTACGACACAGCTTAGTAATGGGGCTAGTGGGACGATATCTATCAGCTTCGGGACGACATTCAGTGGGCCTGAGTACGCTTTTGCGAGTGAGAAGGGAACAGTTGTTGTGACGAAGGGCAAGGTCGTGGTGACTAGGGAGGGGAAGGAGGAGGCGAAGGACTTCCCCAACGATGGAAATGGTGTTCAGCCGGAGATTGTTGCATGGGGGAAAGGATTGCAGGAAGGGAAGATAGACGAGAGGCAAAGCGCCGAAGAGGCGTTGAGGGATCTCGAGTTGTTGGAGGCAATGCTCACGAGCGGAGAGAAAGGTGGTGCGCCCGTGGACCTCAAGCTATGAGGAGGCCATTGGGAATGCATTAGAGCATTTTTACGATTAGACAGCGGTTACGTTGAAGCCTTGAAGGCGGCATCGTGCCTAGGCACTGAATACGAGGTCTGATATGCAAGTCTCAGGTGATGAGAAGAGATGGCGTCGCTGATGTCGCGTCTGCACAGTGTGGATAAGCATTTGCCCAGTGGTTCGTTTGGGGATACGGCATTAGTGTAAAAAGGTGCGGTGTTCATGCAGCCGCACTAGCAGCTACTGGTGCGTCTACTGGATTATCTCTGCCACCCTCGAATGCAGGTTTCGATATTGCACCAGCTAGGACCGGCGGAGCATTATTGTCCTCTTCTAGGCCCAACTTCTTCAAGTCTATCGCTAATGGATCAGATTCTTTCGTCGGTTCCATTGCTCCGTCGTAGCCGGGCGGTGGGAGTGCCCATTCCGGGAGCCCGGTCTCGTAGTCCCAGTTGCCTTCGCCGCAATGGTATCTCCTTGCATGCAGATATATGCCCAGCTCATGCACACCCGGGTCGCTGTACAGTGGAGTATCACAGACGTCGCACGTCTCGCCTGTCATTTTCTCAGCCTTTCGCTTATTGTACTGGTCGACCATCTCGTCGTGATAGGCGACTGCGTCCGCAATATCCTCCTTGCCCATGCGTGAAAGCCGCGTCATGATGTCCTCGTCGTTCTCGTCTTCCGTGTGGCCTTTGCCGAGTGACGGTCCGAAGACTCGCTGATTCGCGTATATGGGATCGTTTGAGATGGGGTGACCGAGGAATTGGAGGTGTACGCGCAGCTGGTGGGTGCGTCCGGTGACGGGAAAGCAGCGGACGATGGAGTAGCCGCGCATGTTCTTCCAGGTCATGCCTTTTTGATCGGCTTCAGCGTCTTGCGGTGCCATGGGCTTGTCGTCCCTGGGTGGGTAGTATGCCAGCCGCTTAAAGACAGTCAATGCCTCCTTGCCATTCGCTCGGACGCGGTTGAGGCCGAGCTTCGGGCTGATTTGGAGGATAGGTTTTTCGCACACGACGTTGCCTTCGGGGAACTCGCCCACTACCCGCGTGATGTATTCCTTTCTGACGGTCCTGCCTCGTATTTGTGCGCTCATGTCTTCGGCTGCCTGCCTGTGCTTCCCGATGAACATGATGCCGCTTGTCAGTCTGTCCAGTCTGTTGCACGGCAGCGGATTCCAATTATAGCCTCTATCTGCTCGCATTATCTCGATGATAGAGATAAAGTGGTAGCGTCCGGCGGGGTGGACAGGCAGACCGGCAGGCTTGTTGATTACGATGAGGTCGTTGTCCTCGTGCACTATACCGATGGGCTGCGCCGTGCTCGGAGGCTCGTGTCTGTGTAGGGTGTGCGATATTATGTCTCCATTCCTCACGATCGTCTTCGTCGACGGAACCGGTTTCCCATTCAGCACGACTCTTCCCTCTATTATGGCCTTCTCATAGTATTCGGCGGGCCGGTCCCGAAACTCGCTGGCAAAGATGTCGAGGATTTCTCGATTCCGCCATCGCTCCTTGCAGTACGTGTTGTATGTGTAATGGTATGGTTTGACCTTGCGCAGGCCGTCCTCGAGGTAGTATGGCGCCGGCCAAGGATCGCAAGGTGTGATGACGACGGGCGGTGGCTCCTTGAAGGGGAATTTATCGTCAGGCAGCGGAGGATACTTGTCGCGCGGTGGAGAGGGAACGAGGGCCATGGTGGGCTTGACAGGCACAGGCAGTCGGCCCTTGCTCGCGAGGTAGGCGAGAATGCGTGGAGAGGCCAACGTGGTGGTGGGAGTACGGAGTAATATGGAGGGGTTAGAATATTCCGATTAATATGGTAGAGGACGCGGAGCGATGATTCATCGGAACCGAGGCGCACCTTTCACTTTTGCCGGTGCCTGCGAGCTACGATGCCCGAGCCGACTCTATTCCAGCATCACTGCAATCGCTCCTATCCATTGCAATGGTACAGGAAGCCCTGAAGACGCGTCGGAGAGGCGACTACAAGTTCCACCTCGAATATAGAACGAGATGGTGGGTTCTCCGCTTCACTTCACACGCCGCATCACCGCTGACACGACGACAGGAGCGACAATGATATGTATCACCACATGAACAATTCGGTCTACTACTACCTCTTTGACTCGGTAGTCAACACATACCTCATTCAACACTGCGGCCTGCACCCTCCCACGTCATCTCAGATCGGCCTAGTCGTTCACTCCCACTGCGACTACCTTGCGCCAGTCGAGTTCCCTTCAGTAGTCGACCTGGCGCTCAGAGTCAACAAGCTCGGAAAGAGCTCTGTCACGTATGAGATTGGCGTTTTTGAAAGAGGGCAAGAGGAGGTCAAGGCCGTGGGCGAGTTCATACATGTCTTTGTCGACAGGGGGAGTAGGAAGCCGGGCAAGCAGGGCATGGCTGACGAGCTCAAAGAGGGCCTGAGCAAAATATTTATGGAGAGGCCGCAGCTGTGAGGATTACATATCCTGTCTCCCCGGAAAACTCATCTCGAGAACGAGAAAGGGACACGATATCATCTCCTACTCTGCAGCATCGCTAAGGACGACCCCTCAACCTGCTTCGGAACGCGTCCCCAGACTTTCAACAACGAATTGTTCACTATCCCCCAAAAGAGTGCAATGCCTTCAGTCACCGCGGAATTTAGCTGGAGTGAAACGGCATTTCCCGTTTTGAAAGAAGCTCTGGCCTCGTTGGTGAAGAACCTACCGGTGTGTCTCTTCCCATATTTTGCCATCACCGAGAATCTTCACGCTTGGAAGATTATTGCGCCTAATGTTGCGGCTCAACGCAAACGACGCCCCATCCGTCAAGCTTGTGGGGTCATCCACATTTCAGTGAAAGCTCACGAACAAGCTCAGGCCTGCATGTCATGGTCGCTTAACATCGTCTCTTGTTATCGCAGAGCCCTACAAAGTCTCGCCTCCACGATGCAAGAGCACGGCCCAGATTTTCTTGTCACACGCTAGCAATTGACCGTACTGCAAGCATGCATATACGACGATACGACAGCTGAGATGTCTTCTAAAATAAGCCTCGCCGCATCATGGAACATGAAAGCTTAAATTCGACTCTAAATCTTGCGAGCCAATTACCAAGACGTCGTTGCTAAGCCTGGACTAACACTACCTTTTCCGGCGACTGAGTCCCAGCTCTCTCAGCCTCACATAAGCCACGTCTCGCTACAGCATGCTTCAACGGTCTGTGACTTGTCTTGGATGATTCCCAACTCAGTAACGCGCTAGAGAAGGGTGCGTGTGTCGCGCTGGAGTACCGGACAGATGTCTGGGCTGCCGCGTGCAGCCGGTTCTATGGTTATAGATCATGCAGGTTTGATGGGATCTAGTTCGAACCTATCCATCTCCAGAGCATTTGAGCGTGTTGAATGCCATGCGAGCTGACATTCCGTTGACTTCCGTCTGGTCGTTAGCTCTTTTCCACGGCTGTACAGAGACTAGAGGTAATACGTGCAGCAGATGACACGAGCTGTAGGCGAGACAAAAACGTGGCAGCGATCGCAGGCTTCGAATCATGTAGGCTTTTTGATGGCTGCCTGGAGCAGACCAGCACACCGTGCAGCTGCGGCATCTATCTGCACACCACGTCGATGAGTTCGAAAATCGGCCATGGATGAGCAGCAGCAGTTAGACAAGTCCTATCATCCCAGTAGAGGAGGTTGCCGGTGTCACCAAGTCTCCGTTCCATCAACAGATAGGATCCGGCCCTTTGGCTCCATCCGCCAATGTGGAGCTACTCGTTTGCTCGGTAAAGCTTGCTTCTGTCTCGGCGTAGCTTCTTGCCAACTACACTACTTCAATTTTTCTAGACCTTGTCAAACAAGTTCCCACCGACCAGAATCAGACGATATGGTCTCTAGCCCCGCAGGTACGCCTACGCGAAGTACCTCAAGCTCACGTAGGTCTCGGATGTTCTCAAGCCACGACTTGCATAGATTCCTCCAGGAGCTTAGCCTTCAGGCGCATGGACTCATCATACGGCGCTCAATTGTACGAGATCGTGGGATGCCGCCAGCCTAGATTTCAACTTGTAGGCGTATCCAAGGTATTTTAAGAGTAAAGAAGTCCGTTCAAGTATTGCTTTCTCCAGACATCTGTTTCATCGAGTCTCCAACCATACCCTGTACCTGGATACACCTGTCTAATACAGTCTGGTCAAGTCTCGTATTGCTCTTCAGCCCACACCCATCACAATGCGTCTTTCAACCGTCACCCTCTTCGCCTCCACAGCTACTGCCATATCATGGCCTCAAAGTTTGATAGACATCAGTCTCTTTGCCCGCAAAGATGGCGCGGGCAAATGCCCTGATGTCTGGAGTAAGATATCCAAGGATCTGACCTCAAGATTCTTAAGCCGGGGGCAGTGTAACCCAGATGCCCGTGCTGCCATTCGACTGATCTTCCATGATTGCGGAGGCACGTTATCTTTTCTCATACTCTTCAAAGTGCGGGGAGAGACTCTTCACATTTTCGACTTGGCGCTGTGGTCGAATGAAAGAAGAATACTAACAAGTCACAGCTTGGAACACAGCTCAAGGTGCCAAAGGTGGATGTGACGGCAGCATAGCTCTCGCACCTGGTGAGATCGATCGCGATGAGAACAAGGGCCTCGCGAACATCGCAACGACACTGAAGAGCCTGGCTGGCCAATACAAAGTGGGCGTCGCTGACATGATCGGTATGTGCCTCTTTCCCTCGCGTATACATACTCCCCACTGACTTCCTTCAGTCTTCGCCGGCAACCACGCTATCGTCACATGTCCAGGAGGCCCTCGCGTCGATACCTTCATCGGTCGCACCGACTCTACCACACTCGCACCTGGCAACCTTCTCCCTGACGTAAACGCCCCCGCGGCCGATCTCTCCAAGCTCTTCACCGAAAAGGGCTTCTCGGATCGGGATCTCGCTGCTTTACTCGGCGCCCACTCCACCTCGAACCAATTCAACTTCGACACATCTCCCGGCAACGCGGGTGCGCCTCAGGACTCAACACCAGGTATATGGGACGTGAAATACTACTCCGAAACCCTCAATCCACCCAAGGGCGTCGTGGTCTTCCCCTCCGATTCCAAGTTGGCAAAGCATGCCGGCGTAGGCAAGGAGTTCAGTGGCTTTGTCAACAATGCGGGGAAGTGGAACGGCAAGTTTGCGGACGCTATGGCGAAGATGGCGCTCTTTGGTAGTGGAGGTAACACGAAGAATATGTTTGATTGCACGGACGTGTTGCCTAAGGCTACGAATTCTAAGAGAGAGTTGAGGGCTATGAATCCGTTTATGCCGAGACATTGATGCATGATTGTAATGGGGGAGGGAGCGTGGTTGTTGTTGGTGTTCGGTGGGAATACTTCCTGTAGATATCTTCTTTCTCCTAGTCTGCCACATAACAAGAGCTACTAGCAGCTTACTTCTCGATTCAAGTACAAGTGCTTGGTATGCGATCTTAGATCATACACTCTCTACTCCACGCTAACCCTGTTCAGCCATATGCATATGCATCAACAAGGGCGCTCAACATCAGCCGGTAGCCGGCGTCCAATCCAATCTAACTCCCCATTCTAGAAACCCTACTATAATATCTGCCATGCCGCCGCCTAATTGCATCGGCCAAGAACACAAAGAAGACAGCATGATCGCAACGCACGAACCGAAACGTGGCTTGAAGATATGCAAATAGGGTAGAGGACCTTCAAAAACGTGCCCACTGACTTTCCCTCCCTCGTCAACGAATATCGGAGCTCTCCCATGTTTCTTATCCAATGCCGCTCCCTCCATCAAGAAAACGGTCATGGCACCACTCCATCTTACCCTTCCTCTGGATCATCACCCGCACAACAGCCCTCTTCCAAACCGGCCTCAGTCCCTCAATCCAAGACCCGCTCACCAACCCCCCACCAACAACCTGCCCCGTAGCCCAAGATGGAACGACGTCAAACACCTTCCCCTGGAGCACCAACCCGACGTGCGTGCAAGCCGTCCTGCCCACCAGCGAAGACTCGGGCCATCTCGGCGTACGACGCCAATTCTGCGTCTACACCAACATCTTCTTCAATTCCGGACGCGGCATCTCTCTGGTCACGACACCTGAGGTCGCTGCCGAACTCACGCGGGAAGTCTTCCAGGACTACGAGACGCCAATTCCAGGCCTTACGCCGTGGACGCAGAAAGCGGTGGAGGGGAAGGGTGAGGGATTGTTCGCGGAGAGAGAGATTGAGGCGGGGGAGACGCTGATATTGAAGAGTCCCGTGTTGTTTGTTATGAGGGAAGCGCTGAGTACGCCGAGTCGGTCGCGGAGGCATCTGTTGCTGGAGACGGCGGTGAGGCAGTTACCGGAGCGCACGCGGGAGATGGTGAGGGGGTTGAGCAGGAGAGGGGGCGGGTATGAGATTGAGGACGTGGTTAATGTTAATGCGGTTAGGGTTAAGGTTTGGGATGGGTCGAGTCATTTGGTTGTTGTGCCTGAGGCGGCGGTGAGTTCTTCCTTTCTTTCTCGGAGTTTGGTTTTTCTTGGAATTATGGCACGTGATGAGGTGTGCTTCTGAGGAGGTTGGGAATGGGTCGGATTGGATTGGATGGCATGCTAATTGTTCTAAAGAGGATCAATCACGCGTGTCGCCCGAATGCATACTACCGTTTCGACGACTATACCCTGAATCTTGATGTCTTTGCTCTCAAAGATATAAAAGCAGGCGAGGAACTCACATTCAGCTGTAAGAACGACTTGATCCCAAGCTGTCCCTTCATAATTCTTCACACTGACCTCTCCTAGACGGCTTCTCCCAACTACCCCGTGACGAGCGCCTCGACGCTCTGGAATCCACCTGGGGCTTCACCTGCACCTGTCCCCTCTGTGCCGCCAATGCGACCACAGTCCAAGCCTCCAACTCCCGGCTCTCACAGATCAAAGAACTAAAAGCCGTCCTACCCACCGACCCAGACGACATCCCTCAACTCCTCGGCCTCCTCCCCAACCTAATCACTCTCCTAGAGGAGGAAGATTTGCCCAACGAGTTAGCCATGTACGAAGAGATTCTCGCGTATACGTGGAGTTCGTTTGGCATCGATGAGCGGGCGAGGTATTGGGCGGGGAGGGCTAGGAGGCATTGGAGCGTTGTGGCGGGGAAGGGGAGTTGGGAGGCGAAGAGGACGGGGGAGTTGGAGCGGGATGTCAAGGGGCATTATACGTGGATGAGTTGGGAAGGGGATCCTTGGGAGGGGGTAGGGGAGGGACATCCTTGGGATAGGGAGGAGCATGAGCATGATCACGAGCATGGCCATGACCATTAGTATTGGGAAGAGGGCGTTGGTGGAAGGTTTTTGTGTTGATGAGGTGGTAGCCGATTCGGCATTAGGTTTTCTGTGGAAATCTCGACACCTGTGTGTACTGCATTTCAATATCGATAATCCAATTCCTGTTGCATTAGTGGCGCCGAACTCGATAACGAGTGCAGAGGTGTCTCGATATCGGGCGGCGGATCGATAGCGCAGCGGCAGTCCCTCTCCGAGCTGGGCACGGGGTTGGGTTCAGGTATTGTAGGTGATCTGCTCCTCGCTATCTGATCATTGATGTAGCTCCTTCGACACCGAAAAGAATTGGCCTAGAGAACGCACGAGGTTTATAGTGATGCATGGATGTGATGGCGGCGAAAGTAACACTGAAAAAGACTGGCGTGTGCGGTAATAGTATCCGGAGATCGGTTCATCAAGGCGTTTCCATAATCTGTCGAGCTGTCGAAAACACCGAAAAATTGGTTTTCAGTACGCTCGCTACTTAAACTCGGGCATCGCTCCCCCCTGGGCCGCCAAATGGGCCGGGTGGCTCTTGTCGGCTTCACCTCAGATTTTCTCACTCTCTCCTCCGGACGACCTCGCTAAGGCCCGCCTATGGTCACCCAGGCTCCACCCGTCACGCGAAGAATGCTGCGGTGCCGCTAGTCTGCTAGTGCCGCGCACCAAGTATAAAAGCGCCCGTCGCTCCTTCTCTGTTTCTCTTCTCTTTCTTTTCTCTCCAGCTCTCTTTGCCTTTTGGCTTAGATCAAGTGTAGTATCTGTTCTTTTCAGTTTAATCTCTGAAACGAGTCTACGGACTCATTTTCAAGATTATCCTTATTTTTGCCACCGGGTCTCCTCTCACTGGGCTTGCTCATAGTTGAGACCACAGTGTCGCCAGTATTGCACTACCTCTGGCCGACGCGAACCTTCTACTACTCTTTTCATTGAGATGTCTGGCGCTGCCGGCACTTGAGGAAGAAGCTGCGACTCTTTGTGGTTGGTTGTTGGTGCGGCGATGGCGACGGCGGGACATGTGGGGTAAGAATTCTTGTGTGGGCGTCACTACTCGTGGCGGTTCTGATGCTTGTGCTTGTGCTCATGTGGGTGGGGGGAGGGTCATCAAAAATTAAATAGCCATCGCTGACGTCCGCCAGGCTGTTGGACTGGAAAATCCTCACCAGACTCTCGGGGTCGAGATGCAGCTGGAGCCCTGGAAGAGACCGGTTGACGGGCTCTAGTATAGACAAGAAAGCCGGCTCCAAAGCGAAGACCTGCGGCTCATAACTTGCAAAACATCCAGTAAAGCTCTTCCAGAGATCTGACACCACGCTCTACACAACATCAATCGCCATTAATCGCACTGCCGGCCTTGTGCCACCGCGAGGGACAGAATTTTCAATTCCACCCCCCACTGTGCAGACTTTGAGCGTCAAGAACCTGCCCTCCCCAGAAGCACCATCGACGGGCTCCAATCCTGACCACTCTAGCACCTAGCCGATCGCTACTCGTGCCTCTCTCTGCCAGGCCGACTCGTCAACTATCAAGCCTATCTCGGCTCCCCTCCAGGCTTCAAATCGTCGCCTGTGCGCGCCGCGAGCCATTGGCTGTCCACGCCCGGAACCCCGCACGAGCGAGCAAGTTGCCCGAACGCGATCTCCGATACTTGGCTATGAAGATAAGGTGGCATAAGGCAAGAAAATGAGCGTGGGAGAACGAGGAATATCACGTAGCTCAGTACTACCTCATGACTGGATCTGCACTCTTCTTGCCAGAGCACGACCTCCGCTCGAAGAATGGGCATGAATCACTAATTTGGCGAGCGGAGAAGGTTTACTTGCGAGGGCACGCGGTTAGAGAACGATGAAGTTCACACGACACGCAATACACTGCTCAAATCTTCGTTTTTAGATCTACGCCGGATCCCGCTACACCGCACCTTCTCAACCTACGACTCCCGCACTCTCTTCTCATCGCCGACGCCCGCTTATGCGCCCAACAGTATGTACTCCCCCGAAGGCATCATATTGTGTAGCGCGCTATAAGATGGTAGAGCCCAAGGGCGGTAGGCGACATCCGGTACGCTTTCGCATACCGTCTCTAGGAGAGGCCCACGGCACGGAATGGGAAACAAGGTATCTCGTAGCTGATGTGGGAGGTGGGAGGAGCCAGTACCCACAGGATATGGAGGGAGAAACGATATGATCAGGCAAAAACGCTTTGTGACGATCGCGAAGCCGTCGTCGCTGATGGAAGGGCTGCCATGTTGCGCTGGGCTGTGCTCTAATGCGCCCCAGCCCTCCGGGATGTCGCCTTGTGTCGTTTCGTGTGGATAGAAGGGGACACCATAAATTTTGGAACGAAGTCAACGAAGCTCATCCGCAGGCGTGTCGATGCATGCTGTCCAGAACCAAACCTTCTCAGCCAAGCTCCGAGAAAGTGGACGGTACGAACCTCAATATTCAAGTGCTTGCTACGTAACCGGGCGACGATTCGAGAAAGACACTGCGGGACCATTCTATCTGCGACCCCACTGACCTGTGCCGCTTCCGAGAGTATCCAGGCACGTCGTCAGGAGAAATCTTCAGACCCATTAAGGTTGACGGTTGTTGTGTACACCACGTACGCAGGCAGCGATCCTGCGTGGGCGAATTCTGGGTGGTGGCTAGCCCATGGAACCCTATCTGGGCCACTGTGTGACCTGTGTCATGTGTAATAATGCGATATGCCCACCAGCGCAGCTCAAATGCTTGAGGTGTAGTTTATGTCACGTGCAGCACATCATATAAAATGCCAAGCTATCACTAACTAACTAGAGTTAGCGCAACGTCACCATGGCAACCTGAGAGTTTTTTGTCCTCTGCCAACAGCTGAAGCAGTCACTAGACCATCCTGTAGACTACGCTAATGACTCTACATTCTCGAGTTCCTGGTAGACGTTAGCACCCAAAACAACAAGCTCGACAACGAACTCAATATGCCAACCCACGCCGACCCTCCGCCTCCAGTGGTGCACGATCCTAGTGCGCTAGAGTACCACACTGAAAAGCAGCTTGGTCGTGGAGGCTTCGCGATCTGTTGGCAAGCACAGCAAACTGATAGCGGTCGCACAATTAGCAAAACCGTCGCCCTCAAGATTGTTAAGTCCAGAATAGAATCGAGGAAGGTGGCGCAGAAGGTATTATCGCTCGCTGTGTCTTATTGAATGTACTCTCTAACTCTTGCTCCGAGTTTGTCACCGAGTTACAACTCCACTCGAAACTTCACCACCCAAACATCGTAGAATTCAAGCGCGCCTTCTCCTTCCTGTCATCTACATACGTCGTCCTCGAAATATGTCCAAACGGATCTATAGCCAACTGTCTCAAGAAGCGCTCATATCTTTCAATGCCCGAAATCCGTCGGTACATAATCCAGACTTGTGGTGCTGTCAAATATCTTCACATGCGCAACATTGTTCATCGCGACCTCAAGGCTGGGAATCTATTCTTGGATCATGAGATGAATGTTAAGGTTGGAGATTTTGGACTCGCAGCCGTGCTGGTAGGGCCAGATGATGCTGTGATGCGCCGGACAACAATGTGCGGGACTCCAAACTACCTCGCGCCAGAAGTTCTTGAGAAGAGCGGGAAAGGTCATAATGAGAAGGTCGATATTTGGGCGATTGGCATCATCGCGTTAGTACTTCACACGTTCGAGGTTTTAAGCTTATACTAAATGGCGCGTAGTTACACGCTGGCTGTTGGCAAAGCACCTTTCCATGCCTCAAAGCCTGATGAAGTTATTGTCAAAGTCCAAAAGGGCGAATATGCCTGGCCTGATCTCGGAAAGCATAAGAATGACATACCCGACGACCTCCGCCAGCTTGTCTCTCAAATCCTCGTAGATGAGAATTCACGACCAAGCCTCGACACCATCGTTTCGCATAACTTCTTCAAGTTGGGCTATCTTCCCGAAAGCCTTAGCAGTAATGCTACTACTTCTATGCCAAAATGGTCGGTCAAGCCACCAAATCCTGGCGCTATCAAACGAGGCTACACAGAAACCTGGTACAAACAGTGCAAAGCTAGCGGTGTAGGCGAATATGCTCCCGGAAATTTCTTCTCTGCCGCTGGAAACCACGCGTCCGGCAGCATATACCGAGAATGCGAGCGAGAGGCCGAGGCCCGCAAAATGCCTATCGTCCCGATGCCCCATGGTACCGTCTACACCCCCTTCATTTATAAGAAGGGCAAGGGCAGTACCGGCGGGCTTGAGAGCGATAAGGACCGAGAGCTTTCTGCCATTTCGTCACATCTGATGGAGTCTAACATCAACACCAAGCGCAACATGACCGGCCCCGTCGAAAAATCGCCAAACAAGCGGGAAGGCGCAGACTTCCAAGAAACCGTCCCTCCCATGGCCTCACGAGCGAGACTGCCAACATCTTCGTATGCAGAGGCTACACGGATCGCCCGTCGTCCCACCGTACCACATTCCAAAGCAGTATTAAGGGCCACTGCGAGGCCAGTAGCGATGAAGTCAGAAGCAGAGCCGAAACCTGCCAGAATTGGGCAACGTCCGATTCGGCCAACTCGTACGCGATCCACTCGAATTGCTTCTGAAAATACCCATCGTACCATAACACAAGCCGAAGATGGGACTTCTGGGCCTGTACAATCCGCACGCCCTACCGCACGCACAGTCACTGCAGCAGAGGCTGCTCAAGTCTCTACCCATGCTATTTGCGAAGAGCCCGTGTGTCAAGTTGATGAAGAACTACCCAAACCTGTGCTCCCGCATCCTCCCTCATCAAGAGTTGCTGCCCCCCAGGACTCCTCCATCGGCCTCTACTCGGATCCGGCCACCATTCTTGCTCGAGCAGAAGAGCTTAGGAACAACGTCCTCGCCGCACTAAGTTCCAGCCGAAATGACTCATCTGCCCTCCGTAACTGGCACCCCCCAACGGATCGGCTCCCTTTCGTCTCTAATTGGGTCGACTATAGCAAGAAACATGGCATCGGATACATTCTCGCCGACGACAGCATCGGTATCGTCATCAATCATACCGATGAGAAGCCGCTCACGCACACTATCGTCAATCACGGTTACAAGTACCTCAAGTCCACTTCCGACAATCCCACTCAAACAACCGTCCCATTTCTATTCTTCACCCAGGCGGATGACGGCGGTCTGGAGAAAGTCACCATGGCCGAAGCCGACCGCAAGCGAAATAGCATCTTGTGGGGCAAATTCGGGCGATATATGTGCAAGAACCTGGACGAGCAAGCACCTACTCGGGCTCGGCAGCAAGAGGAGTTGCCGATTACGATCGTCCGGTACTATCAACGCGTAGGCAACGTCAGCGTGTGGGGATTCAGTAACGGGTGCTTCCAGGTTCGTCCGCTCTCCCTTTCCTTCTTTCCCATCGACAATAAATACTGACAAGGCGCCCAGTTCAACTTCCCCGACCACACCAAACTCGTCCTCTCCGCTGACGGCAAATACATCTCCTTCACCGCGCTCCCGCTCCCCGCCATCACACATCTGGGAACCCACCATGCCGATCTCCCCCCAGAATTTATCAAAGCCCGCAAAGTTCTCTCCGGCACCATCTACCAATTGCTATATGGCAACCACTACACCCTGAATCCGACCTCTGAGTCCACCTCCGCAGACACCAACATGAACATCATGACACTGACGTCGGAAAACAAGTTACCTGCTAAGCTACGTTTTGTGACTGAAGTGGTGGCCAATTGGGTTTCTGGGGGCGGCCTGGGATGCAAGCCAGCGCGAAGGAGCTGGCCTATATGGGGGGGGAAGGCATTGGAGAATGCGTGGGGGAGCAAGATTGGTTCAGTTACGGTGGGGAGGTTCGGCGGGGACAGGGCGCAGGCATTAGACTCTTGAAGAAGACTAAGGGTTGTATAAGGTAGCCGCCGCGCGAAAGTTCTTCAGGAACACCTCCTTCAAGCTATCGCTAAGTGTGAAAATCCCGTCCTGTGAAGAGCCTGTCCTGTGAAGAGTCGTACGCGCTATCCTGGTCGCGTCTTCCAGGGCGCTCGAACAAGAGCCGCGCTTTTGGTCCGATCAGAGACGTCTAATGGTGCTGAGCAAAATTCCGCAAAGGGCGTCTTTATACGTGGTTCAAGTGGAGCAAAATGCAGCCCCCAGGGCTTAAATATGGGTATGTGTGACTCGACGCTTGGAACCTAAGTCAAGGGTGAATGCCAGGTCGTCCCAATCAAGAAGGATAAGAATACACGCCGTTTCGAGTCGTAGACTTATTGAGTTACATACCTTAGCGACTCCTGTGCCAAAGTTAGCGTGCGACAGTATAATATAAACATGTCTGGGTGAGCTAATGTGAGGTCATTCAACAACCCCCAACAAATGTGTTGGTGAAAGCATCAATTGGGGGCGACATGGTCGTGCCGAGCATGATGTCAGATATGCTAAACACAACAGGGAACAACAGGTAAAGGTAAGGTAGCGAAGGGAAGCAAGCTCACTCGAAATCATATCATAGAAAAGGGATGGGAGAAAAAGATATGAGTATGCGTACCTCCCTGTCATTATATCCTGAAACATGGATCTCCTTAAGCTTGTATCACCACACATGCTTCAGCGTGTGTTTTTGGGAGATGCTTGCTTCGATGTTGAAAGATCTCGCGGTTTTTTAATTCCGTGGGAGTTGTTAAATGTTTTCCTGCCTACGAGCGCTCGGTACGCGCCGTGTAAGAGCGATACGGATGTTACTGGTGTGGCTTTGATAGGGAATCTGACGGCTGCTCGGGGAAGTGTTGGGGTGACGAGTGGAGGCATATACAGTTGATGCTAAAGGCGAAAGTTCCTCGGTGAAAGTAGAGCAACTGTTGCGTGGGTATAGGGAGGATGGCACGGTGGCAAAAGGTTGGGAACCTGTTCGGAACGACTTTCTGAGAGTTACTGGGTGGGAAGCCGCATCGTAACCATACCTATGGTATACTCCGTACAGGCCCTATTCGTCTAGGAAATAAGAATGTGAAGGCAAGTTATGTGAGATGAGAGAAAATAATGAGAATGTTGTGGGCAGTACTTCGCTACAGGCTACTGTCTCGTTGACCAAACATGGTGGTGTAGGAGGCTCGAGCGAAATTTTGCAGCGGCAAACAAACTGCGCTTCCTCTCACACTGTCCAGGCTTTTTCCTCCGCCACACTTGCACGACCAATCGCTCATTGAAAAAATGGCAGCCCAGTCTGGAATGATCGATCCCGCCGTCTTCGAAGGCTTGCAAGCCCAGGTCGACGAAGACCGAGCCTTTATGGACGTAAGAGCTCTTCGCTTGCCGAATTCCAATTCGGCAGCTTCCCACGTGACAACGTACTGACAACGCGACAGGAACTCAAAGACATCATTAAGGAGCTAGAGAAGAACAGTGCGATATATGAATACCTTCCTGAATGTATCTAACGCGTGACAGACCGCGCCATCTTCTTTGTCCACTCGAGAGCGCATTCTACTCCGGTCGCTGAGCGTGAGTCGCACCGCTGCAACCACGCAAAACAAAATACTGATAAAGTACAGTGCCCAATGTCATCAAGGCCGTAGAAGAGCCCGTTAAGAATGCCATTGAGTCGATCTCCAAGCTTGCAGAGGTTGCGTCGAAGCAGCCGTACTACAAGTTCAATGGGATGTGGACGCGTCAGGTTCAGGATGCGGTACGCACATTTTTCTTATCAAGTCGCGTTTGGTCTGACCATGGTGCTACAGGTCTACGGTATCTTGTTCTGGGCTTGGCTAGGAGGGAAAGACTACAGCGGAGGCGAGGTCAAATGTGGGCGTCTGCTGACCATCGAAGAGATCGGCGAGGTTCTGAAGAGTATGTTGCTGTTATACCTGCTGCACGGCTATTCTAATGTCGGTCAGTCCCGGTGAATGTCAAAGACAAGGATGAGTTTCATCTCACGATCGAAGAGTACCTCCTCGCCCTCGTCTCTCTCGTGGAGGAACTGGTTAGTTTGATCTCCCACCCATCGTTTCGTGTACTGATGGCTTTGCAGACCCGCCTCGCACGCAACGCGGTCACGCTAGGCGACTACGAGCGACCCCTTCTCATCAACCAGTTCGTCAAGGACGTCTTTGCCGGATTCCAGATTCTTAACTTGAAGAACGACATCTTGAGGAAGAGGAGCGATGGTCTCAAGTACAGGGTCAAGGATGTGGAGGACGTCGTCTACGACCTGTCACTCAGGAATCTACTGCCGAAGAAGTCTGAGCAGTAGGCAAGATTCGAGCATGAGTGTGGACTCTGAAGCATGTCTTTCATCATGTATGTAGCACACGGCTGTTACGTTCATCTAGGAGGGCTTGAAATGGACTTTCCGGTTCGAGTATGCCTATCAAAAGTCGGTCAATGAAGTGGAGCGATCAATGAATCCAGTACATTAAATTTTTTGACTGTCCCTCTCAATTTTCTATAATTTAAGTCTTGAGGTATCCCCACAATACATGAGATGGGCGCACGGACGGCTTTTCCCGAACTTTTGAAACCGCGACGATAACGCGACTTTCTACAACACCCACCACACATGCTACTGCTTCGATAGCAACGCTGTCCCCTTTAAACTTCTTTTTGGACTCCTGTTATATGAATTGATTTGCCGTCTACCGGCAGCCCCTTTCAGCACCTCTCCACCTTCGCCATGTCGACCACCGTCATCGGCGCGCCAGCAGCGCCGCGAGCTCCGGCGACCCCAATAACCATCCTAAACAATGACACCGCGAAGCTATATACGCATTTGCACCCTATACTGCTTCTCTCCCTCTACGCCTTCCAATTCCCGTCGATCGTCACAGACCCTGTTCCAGCGCTCACGAGCACCTTGATTCCACTCTCTATACTTCAGATCGCATACGTAGCGATATGCCTACCGCCGACCGGTGGTAGCGGAAGCGCAAATATGCAGGCCGAAAAGAGAAAACCGGGAGAGAAGAAGAAGGCAGCGCCTAGCAAGGTGGAGAGCGGTGTGAATGGGAAGATAATTGTAAGTTTATGTTGAGAACGGTGGCCTTCGAGAGTAAAGCTAATGAAAATGGACAGCCTGCATTTCTCTCCCTCCTCCTCTCTACCCTCGCGGCAGCTCCCCTCCTCACAGGGACCCTCGTCCTCTTCGGCGCACCCATTACCACACACCATACGCACACACTCCTCTGCGGAGCGCATATCGCTCTCCTCTCCTTCTTACCGCTGGTATATGTGCATGGTGTGGACGGAGCTACATGGCGGGAGGTGATAGCACTCTTGCTGCCGATTGATGAAGTGTATGGGGGGATGATAGGCTCTGTTGTTGGAGCTTGGTGTGGTGCCATACCCATTCCGCTAGACTGGTAAGCACAATCCAAATACTGCGTAGCCACGCGCAAATGCTTACATGAGCAGGGACCGTGAGTGGCAGAAATGGCCAGTAACGATCGTTACGGGAGCGTATATTGGCTACGCAATTGGAAAACTCGTTGGCGGAACGCTATTGAAAGGAAAAAAGATCATGTTCGAGTAGGGATAGCTAATGTCTCTCTAGTGAACGGAATGTGTCATGTTTTGGAATACGTTGAAAAAAGTAGCCGTTAGCAATTGATACCCAGATACCAATACATTGCTCTTCGTACATGCCGATATGCTGCCGCCTGCCAAGAGGCCTGCGGTAGCCGAATCCCACCTTGGATTACGCGAACCCCACCGCTACGACACAAAACAACGGACGCTAAATATCGTCGGTAGAATGTCAACGCTATTCCCACTTGCTAAACGAGCGACCCCGGAGGAAGCCCGCCAAAAGGCCGGCTATTCTAAAGTTGAGTGGGCCAGGTTCTACGTAAGGGCGATCATATATCCTCTGCTCCCGGCTTCTATCCGCTTATCACCTGCCACAGGAACTTACCAAGGATGAGGCAAGGAGGCTTACCCAGGAAAACTTGAGCTTGACTTGGCCACGCACTCCTGAGGAGAAGAAGAAGGAGGTGATGGATAGGATAAATGCAGCGCTGTGCAATGAAAACATGCAGCCAGTCGGCGACGATGTCTTGCACTGGCGCATGTCTAGTGCTGTCCGTGATTCGAGGCATAATTCATGTAAGTGTGATCTGGTACGGTATCTCGTCCGCATTGTCTAAAATGTTTCAGCCAACCGACCGGCCATCTTACAGAGCAGGTCAGCTGAGTGAAATGTTGGTGGGGAGAATTCCTGCGCATGGAGATTGTTGCCAGTAACCCACGTACCGGCATCGAATGATGTGCTGGTGCGCGTCTCAAAAAAGGTCGGATTCTATGCAGTGGGTTGTTGGTCTGTTGATGAGTTCATACTATGGGACCATGAAGAGCAATCTGAAATGCGTCAGCTTGTATCCGTTCACACCTGGACAAGCCGAATGTGCTTTGGAGTGTGTACGCTTCCCTGATGTGTCAAACAATCCTGGTCATTCTGCACATTCATTCTCACAGCTTTCCATGGTAATATGTTCCTGGCCCACATCCAGCCCAAGCCAATCTCGAGTCGATTTTACGGTGACCTCTTCTAAGCTTACCTCACACGATCGTTTTCATCTTCCGCTTCACCAAGATAAATCCGAGCCATCGGCTATCTGTCCTTGTTATTCACGGTGACAGTGTTCCACGGCTGTCGACTTCGGACCACGGAGCCTTTCCGCACCGCGGGGTTTGCTTCAACATCATCACTCTCTGAGTCCAGACTGACCTGGACACTCTTCGTCCGAACACGTGCATACGAAAAAGCCCTCCTCCTTGTACTGTTTCTTGTTTCCATCTAATTGTATTATCATTGTATTATCATCATTGCATTTTTTCTTCCGTTTTTCATAATACCCATCATCCCGACCAATCGATCCCAATTCCATCTTGAAAACACCCCCTCGCCTCAAGCGACAATTATATAACACGAACTCAACATGGTCCGTCGCACAGAAGTCCTAATCTGCGGCTCGGGCTCTGCCGGCATCTTCGCCGGAACCTGGCTCGCCCGCTACAACATCCCCTTCCTGATCCTCGAGCAACGTCCCCACCCCCTAGAAATCGGCCAAGCAGACGGCGTCCAGTGCCGCACTGTTGAAATCTACGAATCCTTCGGCCTATCCGAAGAAGTACTCCGTGAAGCTTACCATATACTCGAAGTATGCTTCTGGGGCGATGATGGCGATGGTGATGGCGGGAATGGGGGGAAGGGGATCGAGAGGAAGAGTAGGGCGGTGGATACGGAGAGGGGGTTGAGTCATATGCCGCATGTTATTTTGAATCAGGCGAGGATGAATGGCTTGATGTTAGGGGAGATGGAGAGGTTGAGTAGGAGGAGAGACGGGCTGGGGCAGGGTGTGGAGTATGGGTGGGGTGTTAAGGGCGTCGAGGTCGATACTGGGAGGGTGGAGGATTCAGAGGCGTATTGTTGTAGGGTAGTCGCTGAGAAGGATGGGGTGGAGGAGGTTTTTGAGGCGAAATATGTTTTGGTGAGTTTGGATTTCCGCCATATCTACTCCTTCCACACATAGGAGTTAGTCTTATCCAGGAATGAGGAGGTGGGAGCTAATGATGGGTTGATAGGGCTGCGACGGCGCCCACAGCACCATCCGCAGAAGCCTGGGCCTCACTATGCTCGGCGAGACCACCGATACTGTCTGGGGCGTCATGGACATCTACCCCGTAACCAACTTCCCCGACATTCGTCGTAAATGCACCATCCACTCCCAAGCCGGCAATATCCTCATCATCCCCCGAGAAGGCGGCTCCCTAACGCGCTTCTACATCCAACTCCCCGCCGGCTCGCGCGCCAAAGACGTTACCTTATCAGACCTCCAGGCCACCGCGAAGAAGATCTTCCATCCGTATGCGATGGACTTTGCTGATACGTATTGGTGGAGCGCGTATAGCATCGGCCAACGCCTTGCAAACGAGTTCCATAAAGACTACAGGGTTTTCTTGACGGGTGACGCATGCCATACGCATTCTCCCAAGGCGGGGCAGGGAATGAACGCCTCGTTACAAGATGGATATAATATCGGTTGGAAACTAGCCTCAGTTCTTAAACACCTTTCCCCTCCTTCGCTGCTACGAACATATGTTCTCGAACGCTCGAAGACGGCGGCGGATCTTATTGCTTTCGACCGCGAGTTTGCGAGGAAATTCTCTTCCAAGGAGGAAAAAGAGGGCGATTTCGCGGACTTCTTTGTGAAGAGTGGGAGGTATACGGCGGGATTTACGGCGCGGTATGAGGATTCCGAGATTACGGATGCGAAGGGGAGTAGGCAGGAGTTGGCGAAGACGTGTATAGTGGGGATGAGGTTTCCTAGTGCGCAGGTTGTGAGGTTTTGTGATTGTAAAGCTTTGCAGTTGCAGAGGGTTTTGCAGAGTGATGGGAGGTGGAGGGTGGTTGTTTTCGCGGGGGATGTTAATGTGGCTGCGCATAGGGAGAGATTGGTTAAGGTGAGTTTGAGATGTGGATGTTGCTTTTTTTCCCCCTAGGGCGTGTTTAAGTTACTGACGTGGATGCCGAAACAGCTTTCGAAGTTTATGGAACTACTGGTCCGGAGATTCACGCCTGTGGACGAGGATATTGATAGTCTTGTGGAGCCGATTTTGGTCCTGAAGAGTAGGTTTTTGGAGACGGAGCAGGAGCAGATACCAGATTTCTTTTGGCCTGTTACTGGGAAGTGGGGGATGAGAGGTACGTTTACCCGAATCCTACACACCTTATCTCTTATGGGAATTGAATATACTACTAACCTTCTGTCGGTAGACTTGCACAAAGTATACATAGATGACGAGCACTACAACGCTGGTCACGGCCACGCGTATGAAAAATACGGCGTGGATCCCGGAGTTGGCGCTGTGGTCATTGTGAGACCGGATCAGTGTAAGTCTCCCCCCCTGCCTTTTGGTCTCTATGAACTGTGGCTAAGAGTGCGTAGATATCTCAAAGGTGGCTGCGCTGTACGATTTCCACGGAATCGAAAGTTTCTTTGAGGGCTGCTTTATCGAAAAGGGAGATGTGACTGCTGGTGCGAAGCTTTAATATCGATTGACGATGGATGCTGTATATATAGGAGTTAAAGTTAGTGACGTGGGAGGTATGGATTGGACGTTGTCACTCAATCCCAAATTTGGAAATCTATACCAGAGATTTTGACCCCAGAGATCAACATCGATCAATACTCAACAATACAAGACAGAGAAATCCCACACCGAACGTACAACCCACCCCTCCCTACCCCCCATACCCCTCCAACAACCCCTCCAACCAAACTGCAGCAGCATACGCCCCCGGATCCGGAATCCTACTCCTCTCCCCCGCATCATCCCCCACATACGTCGCCCTCCCAAACCTCGCCTTCATCCCCGCCGTCTCCTTTGCCCTATCCCTCGCAACCCCCACCGCTTTCGCCAAATCCTGACTCTCCACCAAGCTCCCCACAAACGGAATTAGGACATCCATAACTGTCCTATCCCCCTCCCGTGCCGCGGTGTAATTCTTCAAATTCTCCAACGCCAACCCCGCGGCTTCCGAAACGGTGGAGATGTCCAGCGGTTTCGACGCTTTGGTCGTTAAGTTGGAGAGCGCGTTCGTAAAGGCTGTGACGAGGATGGAGAGGATGGCGCCGAGGGAGCCGCCTACATCTTCCACGTTCTCGCCTATGCTTTCCAGGAACGGGAGTAAGGGTGGCGGATTCGAACCAACAGCGTCCAAGTTCGCTAGGATTGACTTACACACTCCGGAAACGGCTTCACCGCAGTCTCCATCGCCCATTTGGAGATCGTACTGGGTGATTGTGGGCTCGGCTGTTATGCCAGCGTTGCATGCTTTGCGCAGCGCGGGGAGGAGTGTGGGTGGTGTAGCGGGGCCTTTTGATGTTTCATGGCCTTCGTTGGCTTTGGCGTGGGCTTTTTGCCTTCGGTCTTGCATTTCTTGAGACACTGTTACAGGGACGTAATTATTTTTCGGCCAGGCGGGGGCGTTTGTCGGGGCGTCGAGGAGGGCGATGATGTCGTCGTCCGAGACGCCCATTGCGGTTGCCATGCCACTCATATTTCCTAGTGTTATGCTGAAGCCCTGGCCGTTTAGTGAGGTCTCGAGGATACCGGCGTATATGCGTGTTGGGACGATGTCCCAGTCTGACTTTAGGATTTTAAGGGTTAGGTTTGTGAGGGCTTCGAGCTCGAGGCCGGAGAGACCGCCGAAATTGTTGATGAGCATGACGATGTTGTCTTTTGAGGTTATCGAGATGAAGGCGCGGTCGGTGTCGGCGGGGTCGAGGAGGTATTTGAGCATTTCTTTTATGATGTCGGTTGCTGAGGGCATTGGGGATACGGTGTGAAGGCCCTGTAATTCATGTATCAGTCAGTGAGTGCTGTGGTCAAACGTGTGAGAGGAACTTACAGGCTCATTATGAATACCCATTCCCAGCACATACGCATCGTCAGGTATATGTTCGAACGCTTCTCGTCCCATAACGTGGCAATGGTCCAGACTCGCTCCTATAGTAACGAGCTGCGAGTTTCCCAACTCGCCAATCTTCCTACACTGTTCAAATGCCCAGCCCTTTTGCGACGCTGCGCCGATGAGCTTGATCACTATTCCACACGATTAGCAACCCATTCTTCTCACTTCCACCGAAAATATACATACCTAGTAAATTTCCCGCCAACCCCCTCCGTCCCACTTTCCCACTCTTCTCCCTCCCAAGTGCCGCATCCTCCGCCATGCACACAACATCAACTTTATACCCCAGCGCCTGTCCCTTCTCCCTCGCTAGTCCAAAATGCAACATATCCCCCGTATAATTCGTGATACACAATATCACACCCACATCAGACGGTACATTCCGAATTCCCGCCATGATCTGCTTGGTACTCGGCGAAGCAAAGATATCGCCGCAGACGGCAGCAGAAAGCATACCATCGCCAACGAAACCAGACCATGCGGGTTCATGGCCCGACCCGCCGCCTGAGATGATGGTGACTTGCGAGGGTGGGTGTGCGGTGTTGTAGACGACGCGATTTGGGGCATCCAGGGCCATGTGTTTGTTGCGTGTTGTGAGGGAGGTGAGCATGTGGACTACCATGCCCTCGGGCGAGGAGAAGAAGTGCTTTCTTGACATTTCGGCGGCGACAACGGACACGGGTAGGAGAAATGGATTGTGGAACTTCACGTTCTTTCGAGGAGGTGGTTATGCGACTTCGAATATCTGTGATTTGTCAATGTTATTCAATTGGTTCATAGCTATGCTGTCGTACCAAGCTGCGAAGCTTGAAGACAATATGGAGTGACGTACGTACCGAATGCGCTGCACTGACGAGTCTGCTCGAAACTTTCCAAACCCAACGAACAGTTCTCCAAAATGAAGAGAAGAAGAAGAGCAAAACCGGAGCAAAGGAAAGGCAATCCCGCGCCTCATCAATCAACAGCGGCAACACCCAATATATACCAACTAATACCCTTCCCCCGCGGCACCCCCGCAGAGCACCGCATGTATCGACCAAGCCCCGCCATCCTCTCCAAAGCGACCACCTAAAGACCACGCGCAGCACAACCTGGCCCGTAATCATGTCCGGAATGCTACTTGCGCCGCCGACGTTGCTGGAAAAAGGATCGCGAATCATGAATGTGACGTGAGTCGTGAGTGTTTGCGCCGGGGTTTCCTGTTCTGGACAATCCGGTAAGGGTGTTCACTGGTTCTGGACCCTTGGGCCTGTGGACTGCGGCTGAAGACGTGAGGGTTTGTGAGTCTCCTATCGGCGCCGGTCCTAAGGATATGGAAAAAAGGCTACTCAAGGGCGCCATGAGATCCAGTCGAGGTTGGGAGACATGAGTAGCAAAGCGCCCCAATGCTTCTGAGTAGGTTCATAGGAGGCCGCATGTTCTCTAACAACACGCCAGTCATCGTGCTGAACAATAAAGCCGCTATCATCTTGATTAGAAGCTAAGTGGTGGTAATATTACTATATAAGCTATCGATATCATAAGTCCGTCCCAATACTGCCTCCGAGCTATGTCCAGCGTCACTACCCAAAACCTTCCCATGCTCCAAATACAGCACGAATCCTCAAAGCGACGCTAATACCGTACACATTGATTACAAGCGCATGCTATACTAGCATGCTCCCAAACGCCATGCCATGCAGCTGCTGCGTAATAATAAAAGCCGGATAAAATGATCGAAAAGCGGCTAATGGCCGAGGGAATAATGCGACGATCGTGGGTGGTATGACTGTTGATACATCGAGGGTGCGTAATCGCTTTCTTGGTAGACAGTACCGCGCTTGTCTTCCTCGGGCAGAAGCTCTTTGACTTCCCAGTTGTGCGCCTTGACGCCGACTGAAAATTCGAGATCCTCGCGGGTAATGGAGTCCCAGTACTTGTAGACCATCATGACAGCCAATAGGTTGCAAATAGTGGCGAGGAAAAGGCCGTCAAAGTAATGCTGAACATTGTCGCAGATGATGTCGCTGAACACGTAGAGAATGACCTGGCCGATGACGAAGAAGAAGACGCCAAAGGTGATGTCTCCCAGCGGCCAGCGGTCCGTAAGGGTTCCGACGACGAGCAAGATCTGACTGGCAGCATAGACAAAGAGGAAGATGGCGTTGACAATGTAGGTGACGACGAAGACACCGATCGGGTTGTCGGGGTTCAAGCCAGCCCAGCCCTTGAAGGTGAGGAGTGATACAGCGCCGCCGACAATGAACATGCCGAGCGAGCAGAGTCGCAAGAGCCAGACTGACAGCGTTGTCCCGTCTTCATATAGCTGAAAACCAACAAAGCCGTTGATGAGCAGGCAGGTGCAGAGAGCCGACGTGAGTCCGTTCTGGGCAGCAGCGAAGTAGGGATACGAGGCAGAGCCAGGCGGGGAGACGCCGGCATCGAGGACGAGAGAGATGGCAGTAAGGGCCATGTAGATGTAGAAGAAGGATGTAATTTCCTTGCGACCTGGTGCTGTTAGCGGCGCATTCTTATTCTCTATGCTCTCGTCCTCTTCAAGACCAACATACCGACGGCAGTGAACTTGGAGCGCACGTGAATAATCATAATCACCGTCATGATGAGCGCCAAAATGTGCATGAAGTCGTTCGCGGCCTGAAAGATGAGCGTGTTTGCCAGCTCAATCGTTCGCGAGTAGCACTTCGCCTGAATGCCGGCGCGGCCGTTGATGGCCTGGTGGCCGACGAGGGCACACAGAGGTATCGACGCCTTGGTACATATCGTCGAGAAGTCGCCGAAGCCCATTTTAGGTGTTGAAGGAGGAGGATTGGGAGAAGCGGAGGCGACGGTGTCTGCTGGAACTCGAATGGGGCTGACAACAGGAGAGGAAGCCCACTCGACGGCACGAGAGGACGGCGACGATGAGGTCGCAGTTCAGATGGTGGACGAGGGAGGGGTAACGAGAGTATTCACCGTCGGTCGCGCCTGTTGACGTCTTGACGAGGCGGGGCGTGAGAGGTGGGTCGCTGGTCGTCCAAGCAGCAAGCAGCCGGCCAGGTTGGTTGTCAGGGAGAGGAGTCGTTCAAGGGGCGACGGCCTGCCAAGCCCGCACGGCCCCGCTGCAGGTCCGCTTTCCGTGAACACTGAAAACATTGTCCGCTCAACACCAAAGTCCATGATCGCCATCATCACGGCTCACTCAAGACGTTTCCGTCACAGGTTCCTATACGACGAGCACGATTGCCGCTGACGAGCTTTCCAACACACTTCTCACATCACAACGACGCTGGATCTTCCGTGCTCCCTAATCTCGACGCGACCACTCCCGGCCAAGCACATTGAGGAAACCATGGACCTGTCGCATGCGTTGCCGACGAGCTCGCGCTTTGTGAAATGGTTTCATGGAAATTTTCTTGTCAGACTAAAAGTGGACGGTACTATTATGATGAGACGTTTCATCACATAGGCAGAATGTCCGGCACTCAACCTCAACATCAAGCACAATTGAGCAACGCTCAACTTATGGTCCTTGACCGCTCTGAAACTACTACCATGTTCCAATCATCTTGGATAGGCTTCTCTATCTTTCGACTCCATGATTGCACGGTGCTCTTCATGAGTCCAAAGACAACATCCGGCCTGGTTCCCTGCCTAAACGTCCGCTGTCACCTCTCAAGATGACTGATATCTTCCAGAATGGTAGCGGAAGCCCTTGAGGACATGTCCCATCATGCGGTCGAACTGATTACACTATCAATCAAGCAGCATCAATCGAATTTACTGCGACGTGAGTCCCCGGCAATGGGGTAAATATTTGTCCCATTATGATGTAGACATTGTGCTCTACAAACCTCAGCATTTGACAATTAGTTCTGACTATATCACTTGGTGGATAGACCGGAGTTGCCTTTCTCACGTCACCGACAATTGACTTCTCGATCACAACGAGTACTACAAACACTTCAAAGAAATCGTGAGAGAGTACCGATCTCGCACCTCATAGCCAGGAGCTTCTTGCCCGTACATATGCACCCCCTCATCCACCCTTTCGCACTGACTAAAGGATCTATGCAATTTGACACCGCTGATATACGATTCGGGCCACGCACAACACGTACGCCCAGTCCAATATGCCTTCGTAATGTGCCGCGCTACCAATGAAGTCAAATGGTTTATCTCCCTGGTTGAAGTCTCGTCTATGGTTGGAAACAAAGCTAGCGTCGTGATAGAGGGCGGTAAGAAGGGCAGCATGGAAGATGCAATGGAGGGTTTCACGACGAGGGTCGAATGGTTACTTTGGAAGAGTGTGGGTCGGAGGCGGAATTTGATCATTCAATGAGGAGTCATGGTTGGCGATGGCATGAGTGGATAAGGACCTGCAGAGACCTGTCAGGCTTGGATAGAGAGACAAAATGGAGTACTGTCACGTGTTAGGAGTATTCATTCCCACTTTCGCTGAATGGTACAAGTCTTGGTACCCGCAGCGCGCAACCATGAGTGGGTGAATGATTTTCCTAGGACGAATTTGAGCTAGTAGGCTCGTGCCTTAGCACGGGCGTTTTCGCGAGAAAAATTACGCAGGGTAAATAAACAAACCGCACTAGGGACAACCACGATTTCTAGTCTCGCACTACTGAAGAAATTAAAGATGCAGTCTACCTCAACTAACAAGGAAATGAGTTCCAAGTTCATGGTCTCGGCACCAGGAAAGGTGATACTCTGTGGCGAACACGCCTCCGTGTACAACAAACCAGCCATTGCCGCTGCCATTGCTCCCAGATCCTACCTTCTCGTTGCTCCCTCGGAGGACCCACGAGCCATCGTTTTAGACTTTAGGGATATCGGCCTAAATCATGCGTGGGACATGGACGCTCTCCCCTGGGACCATGACGCTCTGCTTCCGGCGAACAGGTCATCCTACGTCAATACCCTCGACACCTCGCTACTGCAAGCAATCCTGCCGCACGCGTCGACCGTCTCGAATAACCTGCCCGAGGCGCAGCGTAAGATCCACATCCGATCTGCAGCCGCTTTCCTCTACCTCTTCATGTCCCTAGGCCTTCGCGATGGTCCAGGATCCGTCTATACTCTTCGTTCTTTCGTGCCAGTAGGCGCAGGATTGGGTAGCAGTGCCAGCGTGTGCGTCTGTTGGAGTGCAGCGCTTCTCCTGCAGAACGGCACCGTCGCACGCCCTGACGCTGGTCTGGATACCATGTGCGCGAAGGGACATGTTGAGGCCATCAGTAACTGGGCCTTCTTGGGCGAGCGCTGTATACACGGGGACCCAAGCGGTGTGGATAACGCGGTGTCTGCAGGTGGGGACGCTGTTTTGTTCCAGAGGAACACCCCCGAACCACCACGTATCACCCCTATCCTCTCACTCCCGAAGCTACCGATGCTTCTCATCGATACAAAACAGGAACGCTCGACAGAAGATCAAATCAAGAAAGTACGGGCGAATCTGTGCGAAGGAACGGAGAGATATCTAGACGACATTGAAGAGCTTACGAATTCTGTGCTTGAGTTGATCTCATCCGGTGGATTCGTTGGGCCCGACAAGATCCACGCCGTGCGGTCCTTGGGCGACTTGATGAGTCAAAACCACAGGCTTCTGGCTTTGTTGGGGGCGTCCCATCCACGACTGGAGCGCATCATCAAGCTTGTGGATGGTGCGGGTATTGGCTGGACGAAGCTTACCGGTGCTGGCGGAGGAGGATGTACTATAACGCTATTGAACCCCGACGTTACGGACGAGACCAAACAGAGGTTAGAGAGACAGTTGAACGCTGAGGGTTATAAACTGTACAAGACCTCCCTAGGCTCTAAGGGGGTTGGGTTTCGTGACTGCTCCATGGTCGAGGGAGACCCTATTGGAGACATGACAGAGGAGTTCACGGCTGACTTGGAATTTAAAGGGATTGCGCGAGGACTGAAGGACTGGATGTTCTGGCGTACGTAGGATATTCAGAAGCGGGATGATTATAGTAATCGTCTACGGGCGCGAGACCGAAGTCGGAGGTGCTGATGCTGAAAAGTGGTTTGCTGGCCATGCTTGCGACGGATTCTGCGGTTAGGGTCTTGCCGACTCCAGGAGATCCGTGGAAGAGGACGCCGAGGCCTTGTCCTTTGCCTTTTACGATGCCTTCCATTAACGGTTTCTTGCCTGTGCCGCTGGTGTGGCTTTGTACTAACTTCCGGATCAACTCCTCGGGCGCTTTCTGCAGCTACAGTTTCTTGAACGCTGAGTCACTGGCGTGCTGTGAATGGCTTGCAATTTCTCAACATCTAGCTCAAGCTATGTTCGAGACTCAAGGTGGTAGTCTAAGACTCGCGGAGGACAGATGAGGTATCGTTCTTCGCAGAAGGCGCCCCTGTCTTTCGGATCCCAGTCGTCGTAGTGCTTGCGCTGATCTTCGATGAGTAGTCGATTGTTTAAGCATGAGCGGCAGTGACATTCGTTTCAGAGCGGGAGAATTCTACCTCGCCCATTGGACCATGCTTCTTTAAGTCCGGTGCATGCCAGAGGTAGGACTCGACGTCTATCATAACGCGGCCGGCTTTCTATGGAATACTTAGTAGCGTTTTGGAAGCATTGGATAGATAGGAACCTACAGTGCGGACTTCCACCTTTGAGACGTTGAGATTGCCACCTAGTCATCTCTTTGCATCCCAAATATACGCAAGCCACGCCATAACAACATCAGAATCACTCTACCACCACTGAATTAGCTTCCAATCCCGTACCTTTACGAATGACTCCTCACCTGCGTCCCAGAGTTTTTCAAACCTCTGGAATCTGCTGCTCCTATGACTAATAGTATCCCTATTATAATCAAATATCTGCGTACCCGCTTTCCTTTCACAATAGTCTACGAATAGTTTTCCTCTTCTTATGAGCTTCTCTTTCAACTTTACATTCTCTGGACCCGATGCATCGTCCCTATATTTGGGTGGGTAACATGGTATTGTATTGCCCTTCCTCGCGCCTTCGAAGTTATCGAACCTGAGCCGGATAGAGACGTGATTGTATTTTTTGCCATCCTAGTCATAGCTCCAGCAGTCGAGATACCAGCACGTTTGTGTACGCTTGTTCTACTCCTTATCTCAGTCGTCTTTGTTTTCGTATTCAAGGTCGCTCAGTGATTCTTTTACGATGGAGATTTGGGGTTTCTTCATGAATATGGTGGCGTAGATGGGTTCGCCGGGCGGGAATAAAGTCCAGAGGTATTCAAATTGAGTGGTGCGGCTTGTTATGGAGGCATCGACCCACCGCTGAAGTATGAACTGACTTCTGGTGTAGCGCCAACGTGGTCCAGCAGAGTCGTCGAGTCCTTTTTGGCTTTTCGTAAATTGTCATCGATGTCGACGAGTGGTGACATCGGTGTCCCTTTCGCCCAGTTCTGCCCATCTCCTCAAATTTGTTCTTGAATTCTACCCATTCAGTGGAGTCAAAATCGGGCCCAGCAAGCTTCTCTAGCTCAGCTCATATGCGGAGGATCGGTTCAAAGACGCAGATCGTGTGACAGCTTGACCTTCAGATGACTCTGCAGTTCGCCACTGACAATCAAGGCTTCGGTGTGGTCGTATTTTTTCTGTCCACGCTTCATTGTCGCCTTCTTCAACTTTGCCGCTTTGTTCCACTTTCGCAAACTCCTTCTTTGAAACATCGCGCGTCTCTTCGAGGCCATCTCCCGTATACTTCACTTGGCGAAACCGTATGCTAGTTGATTCAAGGAGCTGGACGTGAGAGCGAGCTAGGAGTTTAGCGTCGTTCTTTTGATGTTAGTAGGAGATTGATCGCTCGACCCTCGTCTCTTACTTTGTCATCCGTCTTCTTCTTGTCCTTGTCAAGTCGGTATCTCCTCATTAAACACAGGAAATATTGCTCAACATGGCTTACCTTCTCAGGCCCCGTCAGCTTGGCATCCACCTAGGATAGGAGTTGAGAAAAAGGTCAAGGAGATCAAGGATGCGATTCTTGAGACAGAACGGGAAATGAGGGTTTTGGACGGTTGGAGGTTGAATGATATGGAGCATCGACAGCAGGAAGGTCGGAAGACGCAGGGGAAAGTCAGCACAATCTTGAATAGTGAGTTGTCTCCGCACTACCGAGGCGAAACTTTGGCGAGAGTAGCCTTTGTAGAGCGCCCCCAGACTTTCGATGCATGGTTTACCACTGACCAGGCACAGCTCTACAAACCCGCACCAACAATGATATCTTAGACGTCCCCCGCCGTCTCCTCGCCTAGAACTAGTTGATATCTCTTTCGACCTTATTTAATATTCACAAGATCTTGACGGAATTTTCGACTACTCGCGCAAACTTCCATGTTTCGATGTGAACGCAGCGATTCTTTCGATACCAATTTCGCTGCTTGGAGAGACCACCTCCCGTCGTCGTTGTTTTTACTGCACGGAGCGACTGTAGCACCTGATCAGGCAGCCCGCTGTCACCGGCGGCTGTGAGCATAGTCGGCAATTTCTGCTCCGTTTTCACAGCCTCGCAAACAGGGGGAGATCCCATCCTCTTGACACACTATCATTTCCGCTCGCCAGGTATAATAAGCTCGACTCAAGAGAAGATCTTGCCAACCACCGTCATCTCGGCAATGGTCTACCAGATCTTGAACTCGGAGAAAGGGAAAAGCGTGATCCTAGACGAAGATAAGTACGCATTTCTGAAGTAGAGCCTTGACGCCTTGGAGGGCATCTCTTCGAAACAAATAACAGCGCAATGTCGAAGTTTGAACAGAATGTTGGCCAAGGTGCTAGAGGGATAACTGTGGACTGTTTGGTTGTTGATATTGATCAGATTGGCAAATGGCAAGGGGGTATTGGAAAAGCAATGGATATTCTGATAGACTCGATGGGAAGCGCAAAAGCGAGGATGAAAGTTTTCGCAATAGCGTGTTCGAAAGTAGTTTTTAATGAGGAAGGCGTGACAGACCCATTGGAAGGGAGTACGCAAGGCTGACGTTGAACCAAGATGACTGAGAGGAGGACAGGTGTTCTGGTAGAGGAAATGCAAGCATAGTTCCGTGACATTCGTATATGCATTTCTCCGTGCGCTCATCGTTCCTGAAATATGAAGATCCACCACATCACCATAACTCCGTCCGTTTTCTCAATTCTGGTATCATGCAATGTGCGGCCTGTGCCGGTAATCGGGTATCGTGTCTAGCATCGGCGCCTGTTCTTCATTTTGCGACGCCATCTTCGGCATTGAAGCAGTCCTCGAAGCCTTTCGTGTGCTTGTTCGTGGCGTGCTCGGTCAGCATCTTGCGGGAGGTGGTGCTCTGGAACGACTGGAAGCATGTTTTGCATTTGATGGTGAGGGCGGCGGCGTTCTACCTTCGTCAGTCCCTTTTCTTGAACAGATTTCTCGTGTGCGCGTTTTCCTACCGACTTCAGCTGGCTCTTGGGTTCAGCTCCCTTTGTTTTGGCAGCGTTGCGCTCCCGCTTCTGCTGTGCTCTGCCCCACCGTCAACGCTGTTCACTCTCCATATCCCTACCTTCCTAGAAGCGTACCTATTTCCGTTACCCATGGCTGTCAGTCACTGTGTGTGAGTAATCGACTTAAGCAGTGAAGATCTGGCTGTGTATAGTTGCGGGTTTACGGCGAGGATAACAAGTGACAGGTGAAATATTTCCGACCTCGATTTCTCCGAGACACTAGCCGTATTGGGACCTAGCTCTTGAATGCTTCCGCGCAATCACATGGAGTCTTCTTTCACACATGGATGTGGCCGATCCCGGTAGACGATTTCTACTCTTGTGGTGGAACTCCGATGAAGAGAGTGTGCGACCACACTCCTGCGTCTATAGAATAGCAACGTTACGGATGACGGATGCCAGCAGCCGCAGTTGCTCGCGCCGGCCCACTACTTCACACCAGAGCTTACGGCGGGCTTTCCAACTTCCACCAAAACGCCATCACACGCATTCCATGGAGTTTCCGTCTCATCTAGACCAATCTCTCCTCATCATTCTTCACGCGTCGGGCATGAAACAGGATCCCTAGGAAAATGTCGCGACGTGCCATTTTTACCGCAAGGTTTATCGAAAGTTCACAACCATGTGTGCTTAAACCAACACGCAAACTTAAAAAGATGAAGAATCCCATCAACGGTAAAATTCCTCTCCTCTTCCCGTTGTGTTGCCGACTCTTTTCCATCTAGGTGCTCAATCCGTCACATTTGCACCAGTGGTTCTCTCTTCCACATAGCGATTGTGGCCAGCGGATAATTCTGTATCACCCACCGCAGTTTCCTTTCCGGTGGAAAATATTTAACTGCCTTTCTACCTCCTTCCTCGCTTTTTACAGCAACTTCTTTTACTCTGTTACCAATATCGTTCTGAACGCTGCTCTTTCCTACCTCTTTCCTACAATATTCTTTCGCCGAACGTGTTGATATTAGGGCTTCCAAGATGCCCCACGACCACTCACACTCTCACCCTCATGCGCATGAGCATGAGCATCATGACCACGACGACGGCCATGGCCACTCCAATAAACCCACCAAATTCCAAGTCTCGCGCAAGAACCGCCTACGCGCCGTCATCGCCATATCCTTTGCCTTTTTCCTCGCCGAGATCATCAGTATGCATGCTCTACCCTCTTCCATTCATGTTACAATCCTAACATCTTCCAGTCGGTTTCTACACAAAGTCTCTCGCTCTAGTCGCCGACGCCTTCCACTACCTCAACGACCTCATCTCCTTCATAATCGCCCTAATTGCCGTCCAAAAAACCGAATCCACATCCCCACCACCCGCCTTCCTCTCCTACGGCTGGTCCCGCGCCAGTCTCCTTGGCGCCTTCTTCAATGGCGCAGTCCTTCTCACGCTCGGCTTGTCCATCGGCCTGCAGTCCATCGAACGCTTCATCGACCTCAAGCATGTCGAAAACCCCAAGCTCGTACTGATCGTGGGAAGTGTGGGCTTGGCATTAAACATCATCTCAGCGCTATTTTTACACGAACACGATCATGGAGGCCATGGAAATTCGCACGGGCATGGCCATAGCCATGGCGTTGAAGAGGCGGATACACACACCGAACCATCTCTCCCCGCCCACTCCCCCCTCCACGCCACGCACTTGCACGTCACGGCCAAAGTCAAACCCGCCGGCATGGACTTTGGCATAATGGGCGTATTGATCCATGTCGTTGGCGACGCCATCAACAATATCGGAGTCATCATCTCTGCGCTTATCATCTGGCTCACACACTCTCCCGCCCGCTTCTACGCCGACCCGGCTGTCTCGCTCTGGATCGCCATTATGATTCTCTGCTCCGCTATCCCGCTTACCAAAAATTCCGGCCAGGTCTTACTCCAATCCGCCCCTCCAGGCGTCAACTTAGACGACGTGAAACATGACCTCGAGAGTATCCCCGGGGTAATTGGCGTTCACGAATTACATGTCTGGCAGCTCGATCAGAAGAGAGCGATTGCGAGCGCACACGTCGTCGTTGCCGAGGAGGAACTAGGCAGTTTTCTGGAAAAGAGACAGACGATCGGCGAGTGCTTACACGCCTACGGTATCCACAGCGCGACACTGCAACCGGAACTCCTGCCCAGCGGGCGGCCCAGCTTAAACGCAGGCGCAGTCATCGACGAGAATAAGAGCGAGACCGAGGTAGGGAGTACCGTCTCGAGTCTCACGGGCGCTTCTACAAAGTGCGCGCTCACGTGCGGGACGCTTTGCGAGCCGTTGATGTGCTGTAAGTGACATTGAGTTTGCGGGATCTTTGTCGTCGGGATTGAGGAAGAGGAAGAGTTGGTAACGTTATGCATTTTTCCGTTTATGATATTTTTTGGGTTTGAGTGATTGATTAATTTCTTGTGCTTCCATCACAGTTTCCTCCCTCATTTCCCCAGGGGCCAATCTCCTCCAATCTCCTCCAAATCCCTCCCATACCAGTCCTCCAACTCGGAATACAGTCATGCCATGCCATGCCATGCCATGCATGCATGGGTTGGTGGATTAACGAGGATATCATAACGGATGCGGGGAAACGCGCGCATTATATACCAACTATATAAATAAATCCCATCTATACTCTTAGGTCAAGGTAAGAGGACTCGCGGCTTGCCTTGCACAATTACGCCGTTCCAGGAACCAATTGTGCCGTAGCTGTGAATTTCTCCACCTCGACGCATTGCGGATAGCAGGAAGAAGTCTTACGAGAACGAAAGTTATGGCTTTGTCTCGGTGGTAGGGAAAGATGCAGTGAGGAGGAGGTGTGGGAAGCTAGAAGCTAGAAGCTAGGATCTACGTCTGAGTCAGTTGCAATGCCTAAAGCTCTAATGTCGTGCTCGTGGTTGTGATGGGGTTGGACCCTAGCTTGGAGTGAAGGTCTATCGGACCGCCTTGAGCTTTGATTGGTCTGGCGGTAAAGGTACTGCACCTTTCTCCACCTTCCAATATTCAATATACTAAACGTAAAAAGTTAGATCTGTCTCCAAGTCGCCATAGAGAATCAACTCGCGCGGGTAAGAGGCAATGTAATGTCAATTAGCGTGCTACACTACATACGGGCCAGTCTCTAGAGATAGTTCCACAGTACATAGTCCAGCCACTTGACAAACCACACTTTCGATAGAGCTTTCCATCCTCTTGTTGAACATGGGACAGGCTTGTTCATCAGCCCGCCCTGTGTATCCCTTGCTTGTCCATTCCGGCGGCGAGCACTTGGATTCATCCGAGAAATTTTGCTGTTGTTGTGTTTTTTTATTTTGATTCTGAGTGGGGTGATGGTACATTGCCGTTTGGCAGGGTAGTTTCGATTTATGCAGGTAACGCAGTCGCTGGATGATGGATGATGATGCTCGGAAACGACTGAATGCAGGGCTCCGGGAAATGCTGTGATGTGGCGCTAAACGCTGGGGGGGAATTTGGGGAATTAAAGATGCTCCAATATTGGCAATGGAGGCGCTCGAGAAAGAAGCGGACGTATCCAAGGTGTCCAAAAGGGAGATGGACCATCGTAGCGACTCATATTCGACTTGTAAAAGTCGGAACGGCTGAGCGAGGATGGGCACCTCAAGAAGGTAACAATTGAAGGGACCTGAACGCCAATACCACCGCTATCTCGATGCGAAGATAGAGAAAAGAAACGCAGAATAATACAAAGACAACAGTGGCCCACCCCACTTGTCATGCGCCATTCGCTGTGACAGTCCGATGGTCGACATGGGGAGCTCGGTGGTGCAGATGAGAATGACAGCCAGGGTGGTCGCAGGCACGGGGCGGTGGGACCTGATGGGGCGGCACGTTGTCGTACTCGTCATCATAGTAGTCGTCCTGGCCATCCAGAGGCTCGTCTTCCGGGCGCCTGTCGTAGCTACCTGGTGGGGGATTCTGGTTCGGCTGTGTATTGTTCGCGTTATTCTGCTTCTTGTTCTGCTTCTTTCCCTTACGACCCTTCATCCTTGCCTTCGCGAGCAGTCTGCGTTTCTCGGCGGCTCTCCTACGGTCGGCCAGGTCCTTCTTCTCATACAAGCGGATCAGCGCCTCGGGTGGACGGCCGAAAATGTCCTCGTATTCGCAGAACTCGCAAATCCAGGCCGGGTTTGGAGGATTTTGACTGTTGGCGTGCTGTTGAGCCTGACGACGCTTGCGAGCGGCCCAGGCATACATTTTGGAGGAGCTGCGTCGCGGCTTCGGCGGCGGTGGGGCCTGCTGGTTCGGCGGGGGGCCTCGCTGGGCAGGCGCGCTCTTAGCAGCAGGCGGGTGGGTGCCATTCATGTGCGGGCTGGTCTGCGTCGCATGGTTCGCGATATTGTCTGGACGGACCGGCGGGCGTGGGCGCGCTTGTGGAGGCGGTGGCGCTGGACCTTGCGGATAGGCACCGGGCATGCCATTCTCCTGGCCAGGCCATGCCATCTTGTTCGCCGAGTCGGAGCCGCAAGTAAAGGTGAATTGCGTCTTGTTTGCGGGATTCTTAGCGGCCTCCTGCTGCAGCAGACTGACGTTCTCGTTGCCGGCGTGTGGAGGCGTCGCCTGGGCGTTGGCGATGGCCGTTGAGATGATTCCGGCGTGGTCTGGCGGTCCTGCAAAATAAAAAGTTAGCGCACGGACACTTGTTGCTGGTCGCAATTTCCTTTTCCATTTCCCGGTGCGGACGTGACAAAACGGAAGTGAGGACGTGAAGTGAGGGCATACGTTTGGAGCTTGCTTTGGCATTGGCGAGGTTGGTCGAATTCGCCAGCACCCGCCGCTCTGAGCGTCCCGACCCGGACCGCCCGAATCGACCTCGGCCTGCGCCCGAGATGCCTGTCCCCGAGCTGTTGTTGTTGCCGTTGTGCTGCTGCTGCGGCGTGGAAGGCGCGGACCCGTAGTAGCGGCCCGGCCCATCCCCGTCGTCGAGCGCGGCCACGTCGTGCGGGTGCGAGAGGCCCATGCTGGCCATTTCCGCGGAGAGGCTTGCGTGGTGGATGCTCATGGTGCCCATGTTTGGAATCTTGCGCTTCTTCTTGTTGTTGGTGTTCTCGAAAGACTCGTACCCATCAATCGAAGACGCAGTCGACCCAGGCTTAGCGTACGCGCCGTGGCCTGCTTGCCTCCCCGCTGCGGTGCGGCTGTAGTGGTAGCTCGGGGACGAGGGCACCGGCGCTCCGCCTTCATCGTCTTCCTCTTCGCTCTCCACCTCGGAATGGTTGTGCCCGCAATGACATGCATGGTGGTCACTCTCGCCCTGCCGCAGCGCCCGGTTGCCTCGTTCGCCAGACGAGTAGGGGAAATGGAACAGCGGCCCCGAAGAGGGGGGATGAGCTGGGTACACGATATGCTCCGCCTGCTCGGGGGACATGCGGTCGCGCAGACGGCGTTTGGGCAGCGGGCGGATGCGGCGATCGGGGTACATGGGCGACGCCGTATCGGGGGACGAGCGCAGCGGCGAGGAGCGATTCCACTCGTAGCCTGCGAAGCGGAGAGGGAGTGTCAGATAGGCCGTTATGTACGAGATCATGGTGGCAATACGGAGGGAGATATCAAGAAGAAAAGACGGGAGAGCAGTTGCAGCACACCGAGTCCCACAACAGCTTCCGATACTTACCAGCAGTCGCTGCCGCCATATTGGCAGTTTCCAACCAGTCCTAGGCAGCTGTCACGCAGTGCTGCCTGCTTCCTGCTTCTCCAATCCCACTTTGAACTTGTGTTTCTACGCGTCTGTGGCTTATCAATCAGCACGACCCCCCTTTCAAGCACCAGTGGCCACAATTCCAATATCCCGTCCTCTTCCGCTGTCCAGTTGTTCCCCCTCTTCTCCCAAAAATGATGGTGGTGGGCGTGGAGAGCTCGACGCACCTATTTTGTGAATGTAGTTGAAGTGTGGGCCAACGCGAGCGGTACTGGTGGCAGATTAGCGGACGTCGGAACCCCCTCCCTTCTCTCGGTACCTGGGACTAACAATACCAGTGCCCTGCCACGCAATATACAACCAGTCAAAAGCAACCCAAATCAGACCAAGGTGTTTCCGGGTAGATCGCAACGAGTGACGGATGGATCCGAGGTGTTGAGGGCTAGAAAAGGAACGGTTGCAAATGCGCCCGTCGCCAAGCGCACACGTAGGCAGTATGAGTTGGCTCCGACTTGCCAGACACCAACAACACTGGCAAATTGACGTTTGGATTCGGTCGATGAGGTCGCGTCGACGATGGGATGTTCTTCGATGACAGCAGAAGAAGAACGTATGCAGGCTGAGAGGAGGCTCGACGTTGACGTGCGTCAATGTCGGCCTTCCTGGAGACCGTGCCAGGGGGCGCTAGCATCAAAGTGGGATTGGTAATAGCTCTGCGTCTCTCCTTAAATCACAACTCGCCACAGCTTTAATTACTTCTTCTCGCACTTTCTCGAGTCCCTTCCCTGATCTTGAAGCTTTGGTAATCCCATCATACTGTTAGTTCTCCAATTGCATTTCAAGACCTGCACTCTATCGGTCACAAAGTCCACAGCTTGGTAGAGTCCAATCAACCTCCAGCTGTTGCCGTCTGGACGACTATGCGCCTGAATCTGAGGGACGGATCAAACAGCTTGAGGCTGAATGCCACCGAGTTCTTCCACGTTGTAGTTGTCTAGCGCTCGGTATTTGAATTATACATAATGTATGTATCTGCCGAAGTAAGATTTATGCATCCGACTTCTCGAATTTTCTGTTGGTCTATCAGCATGCGAAGCGCTTCATTGCTGGATGTACTACGCAGATGGAAATAATTGAAAGCAGGCCTTTATCGAACAGTCTCTAGCTAAGTCCCAATACTGGACGATGACAGTAGGATAAAACTATTTCTCAAGTTACAAGTAGTGTATTGCTCCGATGCCGTCTTTCAATGATTTGCAGAGCAACTTGCACGTAGTTAAATGGAAGGAAACCTTCTGTATCGCTTCCAAAAAAAACCCATAGCGCCTGTCAAATTTTCGTAAAACTGTAGCCCTACCTACAAGTAGCCAACCCCGAACATTCCAATTGTCATTGAATCTTGCATGTGGGCCGGGAAAGAGGTCTATCACGTGCGGGGAGTTCGGTACCACATGTGCAGAGAACGTTACATTTTGGCATGCAGCTACAGTACCTGACATCAACAACACCAAGCTTCCCCGCCCTCTGCGTCTGCATCCACGCTTCAAATGCTCACCCCCCATGGATCACAGTCGAGACCCGTGCCCTTGGGTCGCCTTGAGTGACTTTGGAGGTGCATTCTGCATGGGCGTATGTTCTCAAGGTCCCCGCTATTACGTCATGGTTTGCTGTACTAACAGTCGAAGGCTGTCGGCGGAGCGATCTGGCATGGAGTGAAAGGCTTCCGGTACTCGCATACTCATGCTTTATAAGATGTAGACCTACTGAGCTTGCTTCGTAGTAACTCTCCGTACGGCGAACGACGTATCGGCGCAGTCACGGCTATCAAAGCGCGAGCTCCCGTCCTCGGCGGCAACTTTGGTGTTTGGGGCGGACTCTTCTCGACATTCGATTGTGCTGTGAAAGGAATTAGGTGCGCTTGCCAACTCCTACAAAATAATTTACATGTATTCGACGAGCTCTTTTCCAACTGATTGAGCGTTTAGGAAGAAGGAAGACCCTTGGAATGCGATCCTCGGGGGCTTCTGCACTGGAGGCGCTCTCGCTATTCGTGGTGGTGCTAAAGCTATGAGGAACAACGCTATCGGATGTGCGGTGCTTTTGGCGGTGATTGAGGGGGTTGGAATCGCTTTCTCGCGCATGATGGCGGAGAATACGCGTCTTGAGGCTCCGCCGCCGCCTCCGCAGCAGCAGCAGCAGAGCGCAGTCGCGTAGAAGTGAGAGAACATTTTCACTAACTTCATCGACTATGGGACTCCTATAATAGGTACTCTATCTGGAGTTTTAGGCTTGGAGTTTTCACCGTTCAACGCCTCTTTCTTTTCCTGGACACGATCTTGAGATGTATCGAGATAGTGGACGGTCAGGGCTCCAGCAGAAATCACGACTTCTTCAAATCCACATTTTAGTTGGAAACTCTTATTGTTTAACTATATCAACGTACAATCCGGTCGGAAAAGTAGTGGTTGCTCTCCCTCCATCCATATAAGCTTTTCCAGCCCACCACTTTTCGTACATGTTCGAAGGAGTCTCTAAGCGAGATGTATTCGATCGGAAACTCGATCGCCCTACCACACCATCTCACGTCGCTTACAGTGAAAGAGTTTTCCTACCAATTAGAAGCTCGCTGGAGGGTTGAACGAGAGGTTCGATCGCGGTTCGAGATGCCTCGGCATGCAGCATAGCCTGGTCTGTCAGGGTCGGGTAGATGTCGATGTGTAAGTGCAATTGTGAGAGGCGACAAGTCGCTGACGATGGAACAGTGAAAGCTCAAAACAAGAGGGATCAGATGCTGCAAATGTTGTTGCACTGTCATCACGACTTGATGCTTAGCCATACACTTGTGGTGATATTTCTCATTAGGAAGGCGAAACGTTGAAGGCCGTTTAAACGGCTTCTGGCCACTACCGTGCCCGTGCGCGCAGCGACCCACGTCGCGCAATGATCCACGAACAACATGCTCACCACTTCAAAGATGAGGTTATTAAGCCACCCACAATAGCTATTATCACGAGATCTTTTAGTGGAGTAATAAAGTAACGCTTGCGATCAATTTGTACTATTTATATTTGCGCGGAAGGTTGATAGTACGGCCACGAGAGTTGACTTTAGGTGGAGCAGCTGGTGCAGCTTCTGGGGACGCCGCGACAGCTGCAGAGCCGCCACTGCGTCTCTGGCGCTTATGCTTTGATAGAGGAGGACCTGAAGTTTTGCGCTTACCCTTTTAGGCAGTTTGAGATGCTCTCTTGGTGTTTTGGGCTTCGATTTGAGCAGCGCGCGCGGCCTCTTTCTCGGCCTTCTCCCTCTCCCTCACCACCTTGGCTGCCTCTCTCGCCACACGTCTCTCCTGAGCCTGCTGCTCTCTATAGAGCTTGGC
>ML976988.1:1024779-1188329 GCA_010015675.1 Byssothecium circinans
GTATCCTTAGCTTCCCGTGGGCGCTGACGACCTTGGTGTCTTCGGGACAGCGTACTGTGCGGCACATTGAACTGACGAGCAATTGCCCTATATGAGAAGTGTTCTCCTAGTTCCAGCGATTCGATTGCTGCAAGCGCGTCATCAATTGGTGCCATAGTGGTAGAGTTACGACGCGTTGAAGTTTAGGATTTGTCTGGTGTTTTGGTGTTCGTGGATCGTTGCGCGACGTGGGTCGCTGCGCGCACGGGCACGGTAGTCTGGCTCCAAAACCTATCGCTTCCGTATTCCAACATAGCGGGTCGGTAAGGCAAGCAGGTGCAAGTCATAAGGTAACCATGACCCAGTCAGCGTCCCCTTCATCGTCAGCCTTTTTCTCCCGTTACTTCCTGCTGCGTTCCCCTACGGTACTCTCGCCTCGTTACCGTCGTGCCCTAAAGAAGAGGCTGCCCAGTGAACGCAGTGTGGAGTGTCGCCTCAATACAGAGACTGGACAGAACACATTTATCTTCACTGGTGGGATACGTATAAGAGCCCCGCGGACGTACACTACAATCGAAGAAAGTCAATCCTTACACTTCCATCTCAACGGACGCAAGACACGGCATCAACATGGCGGCAACCCTCGCCAACATACTCGCCCGCGCAATGGACCTCGCACCGCGCACCGCAAAACAGTCCTACAACGACCGCAAGAACTTCCGCGATAGCTGCACATTGGATACGTGCGACATCAAGTTCTCCTACCTGGGTTATCGCGCCTCAATGCCCGCCAATGCATTCTTCACTGCCGTCTTCGCTTTGTCGACTCTTCTCTTCATCGGACAGGGTGCGCTCTCCAAGCGCTTCCTTGGTTTCACCATTGCCATGGTATCTGGGTCTGCGCTGGAAACCATTGGGTACATAGGGCGAGTGCTGAGCTACATCGATCCTTTCGAGGAGGTACGTCCAACTGCAAGTAAACTCTTCCACTTCGAGCTAACCAAGCCGTAGAATCCCTTCTTCATCCAGATCATCTGCCTCACCATCGCCCCCGCCTTCCTAGCCGCAGGTATCTACCTCTGCCTTTCCCGCATCGTCCTCACTTTCGGAGCAGAAAACTCACGCATCAAACCCCTCTCCTACCCCCGCATCTTCATCCCCTGCGACCTGGCCTCCCTCCTTCTCCAAGCTGCCGGAGGAGGCCTTGCCTCGTCGGCAGCGCATAAAGATAAAGACGCTAGCGTCGGCAATAACACCATGATTGCCGGACTTGTCATCCAAGTGGTCACCCTTTTCATCTTCATCGTCCTCTCTGCCGACTTCACGTTCCGTACCCTCCGTCGACATCGCGAACTCGGCACCGCGGCTTTAGACCCAACGCATGCGCGCCTGAGAGCTAGCTGGGCATTCAAGAGCTTCTTGTTTGCGCTCTCGCTGGCTACGCTATGTATCTTTACGCGATCGGTGTATCGTGTTGCGGAGCTCAGTGAGGGATGGAATGGCCGTTTGATCAAGACGCAGAAGTATTTTATTGGTCTCGAGGGGGCTATTGTCGGGGTTGGGGTACTGGCGCTGAATGCGTTCCATCCCGGACTGTGCTTTAGGGAGGGGTATGTGAAGGGAGAGGGAAAGGGGAGGGGATGCTGTGGGATTGGAGGCGGGAAGAAGGGGGATAGTGGTATTGTTAGCGTGGAAGGGGGTGTTAGGGGTGAGAAATAGATGTGAGCTGATAATGGGTATAGAGGAATGGGCTTTTAAAACGTTTTGTACATAAGACATCGGGTTTTTGTAGCTGTGATAGATACCGTCATTTATACGATACCCATGTCCGTTCGTAGAATCTATTTAAACTCCACAAGCCTACTTACTATTGGCCTTTTTCTTAGTAGTGAATGCGAGTCCATACCTTGACTCGTCAAACGGTATTCGTGGAAAAGCCGTCTAGGGTACTATCAGTACATATTTCAAACCCCAAATGTGGAAATTTCCGATATAGTCAGTTGATGCTGTGTATTATACCTTCACTACAGTACTCTCACCTCGATTCGTAAACCTGTATTCATAGAAAAGTAGTCCTGGGTACTGTTAGTACATATCGCAAACTCCAAAGGTGGAGGTTTCCAGCACAGCCAGTTTGATGCTGAATATAATACCTTTACTGCAACTCCCTCTCACTTACACAAAGTCCGCTACATTACCTAACTAGCGCTTTCTTCTCTTAATGTGTATGTCTTGACTTCCTGCAGTGGCCTCTCTCCCTTTCCTACACATCACTCCGCCTGATCACCTCCGGTAATCTTTTTACGTTTTCAGCACGTCTCTAGGTACTCACCTGCAATTTATTCACCAGCGCATGACGCCTAATAACACCTTACGTGCAGTTGACGAATCCTACTCAAGACCTTGCCCGACCTCCTTCGACGAGTTTTGTGTTGGCGCTTCGGCCTCCGGGACCCTGTACGTCACCAACCCAGCGTCACAGTGCTTTATATCTTTCTTTTACTGCTCATCACGGCGACGGCAAACGCACTAGGCGATCCACAAACGTGCGAAATCTTTCAATTCCACAAATCCAACTTCTGCCCCACGCTTCCTGATCTCCCACACACATCTTAACGCCGCTGCCTCTCTCCTTCCCCACCACCACTAAGTGGCTACCACACACCAACACTTCGCCACCATGAACCAAGCCGAAGATGTCGAGGTCGTGCTCGCCCATGATCGCAAGTACAAGTTCCACTCCGGCACGCTGGCCCGCAACAGCACGCTCCTCTATGACATGCTCAAGGAGCAGAACGCCGCGAAGCTTAGCAACAAGGCCAAGACCTCGGGGATCACGATCAAGTGGATGATAGAGTTGAAGGAGGTGCCTAATCAGCAACTCCCAGCGGGGCGTCTGGGTTTGGTCGTGAGTATAAATGCTCTTTCTTTGTCGCACACACATACATGGGAATTTGAAATGGGGAGTACTCACAGCGAACACAGGACCTCGCCCCCAGCGGCGAGCGTGTAGACTCCCGCACCGGCCTGATCTTGAACCAGAACGGCCGCGTCCCCACCAAAGTCTTCGACCACTATGAATCCATATTCTACGCCTTCTACAACAAAGAGATCCGCATCTGCGACACGGACATGCGCTCCGCACTCGAAGACGTGACGCAAATGATCGCCATCGCCGACTACCTAGGCTGTAACAACATCGTCGGCAAGCCCATCGAAGTCGCCCTCCTAAAACATGGCCAGAACCTGTACCGCTCGATCCAACTCGCGCCCGCACAGTGGGCGATCATGGCATATGATATCAAGAGCGAGGGTATCTTCAAAGAAGCCATCGTCCACCTCGCAGGGAACTGGCCGCGGAAAAAGAAGCTGGGTGAGGAGAGTCTGAAGCAGTACCCGGAGATCAGGACCTTGGTCGAGAAGCACTACCGTCGCGTCTACAACAAGGGCAGGAAGCTCGAGACGCTCGTCATGTCAACGTACCCAGGCGACATGGCCACACCATCAACCAGCCTCCCCATCAAGCGCGAAGAGTACCAGAAGGATATCCTGGTCTGGATGGCTCTCACTTTCTTCCGCCACTGGGTTGGCTCGCGTATCATCGTTGGCAAAGGCCATATGGGCGAAGACATGGGCTACGAACTGTATCGCCAACTCGGCACTGCGGGAGACGCTTATATGGATAAGGTTGTTACTAATCAGTTCCATGCCAAATTCCCTATGACCAAGAAGGCAATGAATGTTTGCGAGAACCATCTCCTTGAGATCAAGGAGTGCATCAAGGGAGTTGTCGATCGTCAGGGAATGATGCAGAGCAGCCTCCAGCTCGATATCAACAAGTTCCCCGTTCCGTACCTGACGTGCGTGGACTTTGAGCGCAAAGACTTCCCCTGGTTGAAAGAGGCGCAGGAGCCTCCTCAGAAGGTGAGTGGTGTTAAGCGCGGTGTTAGGCCTGGGGGGAATGAGATCGCGAAGGAGAACCTGGAGGCTGCGATACGTGAGCGTGAACGTGAGCAGTATGAGAATGAGGCTACGGAGGATGAGGAGGAGGCTGGCCAGGCGGGCAAGCGTGCTAGGTACCAGTAGGTGAAGTGCCCTTGGCTCGGCGGAACTGACTTTTGCGATCTTGATCGGGCGTTGGTGGGAAGCACTTCCGTGGAACGGAATGATTGGGAAAAGAAAAAGTCAATGGAGTGAAGGAAATATCTTGCTTTGTACAGTATGGTACGGTGGTTTTTTGCCTTGGCTCAAATGGAAACCTCTCAACTCATCCTCTGGCTTAGTTACTCTTTGCTTACTCCCGGGCTTACTGCCTTGAATTTATGAGTGCCACACGTTGACTTCCTCCCAATGCCTGATCCCACGTTCACTCGTCGTCAAACCCGCTCGGTCTCGGTCGGGGGCCCTTGGGTACTGCACATACATTAGCCCCATCCTCGTTTTGCTTCCCATTTCCTATCTATTTTCGCTCGTCGCCATATCATCACGCTTATTCCACCATGTTCCATCCCTTCCATTCGACCATCATTCCCTCCGGGGGGACGTACTCGGATATGTCTGCGGCACCTTACTCCTGTTCTCATCCCCCACATATCTCCGAATCGGCGGCACCACGACAATAGCAGCCGGACCCGCAAGTCCAATAACAATCGAGTAAAAGTACGCCGGCTTGTGGATCGAGGCCCATTTGAGGTAGCGGAAGGGCTGCTTGAAGAAGAGGGGTGCAGTCGAGGACATTGTGGCCTATTTTACTCATAAGTCACGGAACCCAATACCCAAAAAGCATAAGAAACTCACTGTAGTCGTCCTGCAGGTGTTTTCTAGTAGGCACGTGCGCAATGGCTTCTCCAATGCTGTTGTCGCCGAAGTGAGGTTGCGGCAAGCTCGAGCGTGTCGGCAGCGAGGTTTCTCCGACCCCCGCGGGCTTGGCATTTGCATACGTCTCCAACTTGGAGCTTGTCCCGCCGCGTAACCAAAGGTTTCTGAGGAAGCTCGCACTTCACGACTCCATCGACATTATGAGGTGGCTTTTTTCTTTCCTTGCTTGTGCGCTGCTGGGCGCGGTGCAGGCGAAGAGTTTTACGGGGGAAAGGTTGCTGGTTGTGCTTGAAGAGCTGAGTGAGAGGGAGAAGTACAGCGTGCTCTTGGGGGATCTGGGTGGTGAGTTTCAATTCTTTATTGGAGATGTTGAATGGAAGATAGCCCTTGATGTAGGGAAGAAGAGTTGACATCATGGGTGTGTTAATTGCACAATTGGAATACAGTGCCACCATCTAACCACGGAGCTTGTAGCATGTTGGGCTTGAACAGCTGCAATTCTATCAATTGGGTCGAAGCATCTACTAAAAGATTTCATCTAGATCGAGGCTTCAGAACGACCGTCGAATCACCCAAATCCGCAAAGCTCTCTCTTTTCAAGCATGGCGAACGAGCCTACGACCACGTTATCCTCCTCCCCAGCAAGTCGAAAGGCCTCGGGCCCGCTCTGACCGCGAACCAATTTCTAGACTTCATGAAGAAGGAAGGAAACGTTGTAGTAGCATTGTCCAGCGAGACCGCCACCCCGTCTTCCGTCCAGTCGCTTCTCCTTGAACTCGATATCCACACCCCCTCCGACAAGGGCGCACTAGTGGTTGACCATTTCAACTATGACTCCACATCCGCCGCGGAGAAGCATGACACACTGTTGGTTCCTTTCCCGGATGCGCCGAGGCCAGATGTCAGGAATTTTTTCGCTGGTGAAAGCCTCATCGCTGTCCCCAAGGCTGTTGGCCAGACCCTCGAGAACGAGTCTCCCCTCCTTGTGCCCGTTCTTCGTGCGCCGAGCACCGCATACAGCTACAACCCCAAGGATGAGGCGGATACCGTGGAAGAACCGTTCGCGACTGGCGCGCAGTTGAACCTCGTCTCCTCGTTTCAGGCTCACAACTCAGCCCGCTTCACCGTCATCGGTTCGGCTGAGATGCTCCAGAATGGCTGGTTTTTGCAGGATGCCAAGCTCAAAGGCAAGACCATCAAGACCGCCAACCGTGACTTTGCTCAGAAGATCACTGCGTGGACGTTCCAGGAGACAGGTGTACTGAAAGTTGGTAAACTGCTCCACTACCAGAACGAAGGCCAGAACAAGAAGCTCAACACAAGCACTGCCATTCCGGAGAACAACCCTACCATCTACCGCATCAAGGAGGACGTCGTAAGTAGCCTTTAACCTTAATGGCTTTCTCGACATGCTAACCGTACAGGCCTTCCAAATCGAAATCTCTGAATATAAGAACGACCATCTTGTCCCCTTCTTCCCTGCCTCGGATGACAACGTTCAGCTCGAATTCAGCATGCTCTCCCCCTTCCACCGCCTGAACCTGACTCCTATCTCTCAAACTGCAAACTCGACCATCTTCGGCGTTTCCTTCAAGACCCCCGACCAACATGGTATCTTCAACTTCCGCATCAACTACCGCCGTCCCTTCCTTACCAACATCGATGAGAAGAGGCAGGTCACCGTTCGCCACTTTGCCCACGACGAGTGGCCGCGGAGTTGGCAGATCAACGGTGCATGGCCCTGGATTAGCGGTATCTGGGTCACCGTTGGTGGTTTCGTAGCTTTCGTGGCGCTCTGGTTGTATAGCGCTCCGACGGAGAAGACTGTTAAGAAGACCCAATAGACGAGGAATGGAGATTTTTTTGTGGGGCTTGGGGCCCGGGCTATTGTTGCGCTTGGAAACGCACAATAGAAGGCCGATGTGTGGCTTGGTTGGAAGCGAAGTGATTCCCATTTGATAGATTTGGGTGTGCTATGTATGTACCATACGGAGTTCATGGGGTGGGATCTTAAAAGCGATAGGTGAATGCAATTGAAAGAACAATGTTAAACATGCCATCCTTTGATCATGCGTGTGATCTGTTCTTGTGAGTTAATTGTGCAGTTCCCGTAGACAGTGACCTTTTCTTTCAGAGCCTAGAGCCGTGGACTCGGGCTGTTGGGAGTGTGCGGAAATGACATCAAATGATATCAATACTAATACAAGTCGGCAAGTCAGCAATAATGGTTCTTGGAGAAACCTTGTACAGGATCATTCCTCGTTCGATTCTTACCTCCAGGAACAAAATTACTGCGATCTGTGTGCGTGGGAAAGCCGGGTAAAAATTTGACGTGAGAGGTGTAGCCAACCATTGTATACTTTATCTCTGAAGCAAACCTTTCCCTCATAGAGTGCTAGTGTTTGCTATCTTTAACTTTTTATTTACCATTTACATTCATAGTCGCCAAGATAGCGCTATATGACAGATGGTGAAATACTACTCTGATGAATCCGCACTCAGGTTCGGCATTGCTTATGTATAGAGAATTTCGCGACTGAGAACCACCTCAAGGTATCAATCTTTCGTCTCTAGCTTGGGTATCACCGCTTTTTAACACCCCTCTCAAGCGTAAAAGATAACGTCCCCTACCCTCAGATCCCTATATCGCGGCGCCACTTTTCATCATAACAAACAGTAATCGGAACACAATACTATACAAACCCTTCCATCAAGATACCGCACACCCTTCCCCAAAGAAATCCTTCATACCCCCTCACTCCACCACGTCCCCCTCTCCACCTCAACCTCCAACACCCTCCCTACCACCTCATCCACTAGCGCCCTATCCCCCCGAACCTCAGGAAACGTAGCAACCCAACCCCTAAGCAAACTCCCCTGAACGCCACCCTCCCTCCTCAAATCCACCTCATTCCCAGCTCCCTCCGTCGTCGGCGCACCCTCACAAACCGCATCCAACACCCTCCCCAAACTCCCGAGAATCCTCTCCACCTCGCCCCCTAAAACGCCTCCCCTCGCAACATCCAACTCGACATCTCGAACCCCGAGAACCAATTTCTTCATATCCCGCACTTGCTGGTACTTTTCTGCGCGCCGTTTCGCGCGATTGAGATACTTGGACATATTGCGCCAGTCTTGGAAGATATCTACGCTGTCGCGACTTCCCTGGCACTCGAAGACGACGGCGAGACGGCGCAGGAGGACCGCGTTGGGACGCGGACGCGCGGCGTGCGGGTGCGGGTACGGGTGCGTGTTGGTGGTCAGGGAGAAGCCGTGTCGGTATGCGTGCGGGAGGGCGTGGTAGCGGAGGCCGTGGGTGCGGTAGGTGTGCTCGTGGGAGTCGAGGGTGGTGAGGAGGGTGTGGGCGGTGGTGCTGAGCCAGTGGAGCGTGGAGTGGTGGTGTGTGGGTGTCAAGACGGGCGCTGTGGACGCGGGGAGGTAGTCCCGGGGTTCTTGGGGGAGGGCGGAGAGCCAGTGGTTCATGCGGGCGCGGTGGCTGGTGGGGATGGTGGTTGTGTTGGTGGGGTGTTCGGGGGAGGTGTCTGGGGTGCTGGGGAGGGTTGTGTCGGAGTCGAGGGCGGGGTGAACGGGTGTGTGGGCAGTGGTGGACTGCTCGGGTCGATCGGTAGTGGTGGAATGTTTGAGTGAGCCAGTTGTGGGAGCCTGTGCGGGTTTGATGATGCTACCTTGGGTGAGCCGGGCCGTGTTTGGAGGCATAATCGCAGCGTCAACATGGGTTGTTGCATCTTGGTCACTCGTATCGTCTTTGTCGGTTGTTTTCGTTTTCGACTTGAGGTAGAGTGTCCGCTTGAACTTATCGGTGAGTTTTCCCATGATATTTGCGTCCTGCAAACGAATTGTACGGCGACCCGACTCCAGGTCGTTACGGTAGTTGACGGATGAGCAGCGGGCGGGATAGAGGGCGGGGAATAGGGAAGACAGAGAGGGAGACGAAGATGCGTAGATGTGAATTTTCAGCAGCTACATGAAGCTTGGGTGTTAAGCCAGGCTGAGACTTGGTGGAACAAACGCAACAGTGCAGTGAAAGACCCAGGAACGAAATTTGATTATGTCACCTGGGGAAAGCGAAATGATGAAAACAGAATTACTGTAAAATGTTCCCCCTCACGTCCGACAACGATTGGTACCCCTTCAAAGCAGCTCACGACCGCGGTCGCAACCTAGGCGCGCCCCTCTCTGTGAACGTCCCTGGTCCAAACCTCTCTTAATGACAAATGAGGAAATCCCCCCAAATGCGCGGCAATATCTGCCCGGATGACAGTAGCCTCTTCATCTCCGGTAACGAAAAGGCCCATCTCAACTTTCCCTTGTACTGCTCCCTCATTCTATGGTGTTGATGAGGGAGAGGACGTCGATTGACAGCATCAATATCAGCGAGGGTTCCGACATAAAGCCTTAGGAGGTCGATATCGCGGGCAACATTTTGCATGTGTTGGAAAGCAGCGGCGTACTCCCGGTGGGCGGAGCTCATGCGCTCGTCGTGTGTTCTTGTAACGTCGCCCAGCGCTTCTATCCCAGATCTGATGGAAGACTGAAGTGCAAGCCACGGTTGGGCCATGGCGCGCTCTTCAAAGGGGATCTCGTCGTGGAAAGCGTCGGCAACGGAAGTGCGTACATCGAGCGGAATTGTAATACCGTCGTGCGCGCACTATGCGGAAGTCCAATAGATGGCTCCTAGATGACGGTACTCCTGTTCGTATTCGACGAGGCAGTGATCGAGAGCAGTGAAATCCTGCCACAAGCGATCGCGTTCATGTCGATTTTTGTAGATGAGTGATTGATTGAGAGGTTCACGGATGGAGGGTTCCATAGTGCTGAGACGATGGAAACGATAGGTGTGATGATAATGTGTCTTTAGCTAGCGATGTGGTGAGATCGACATGGAGAAGCTCCAGAGCCTGTTGGTTCAAAGACGCAAGCAGGTTCTGTCATGATGCCGACTGCCATTGCGTTGGTTTATCTATTTCTGAATAGTAAGCACGAGCGGGAGAGTGGAAGGAAGGTGAAGGGTGACATTACACGTGTACTATGAAAACTGAAACTAGTCCCGACAGGGCCTAGTTGATCTCCCAATATTCGGGTGGTGCTGCCCAGAACTCTTCTCCAACACTTCATCAGACTGACATCGTCTTCCATCACTCTCGGCGTCTTTGCTACTACCCCATGGGGAAACCGGTAGAGAGGAAATTAAATACCATGTGAACTGCCCCGTCACTTGACTTTGTGCGAACTGCCTAGGTAGCGAGGTGAATGGTTGGCTTGGAATGGCGGGGCCTGGGAAGGATGACAACTACGCAGTCAGCATCGTGAAGTTGACGACCTGTGACTGTGGCACAAGAAGAGAGTAGGATTCGAGGTATGTCGCGTGTATGATGAGGGCTTCAGCTACCTTCCTAACCGTTGCGCATCGCCGCCTGTTGTTGTATCTTCACCTTCCTGATAAGTGCAACGAATGTCCTTCTACTTCTCCATCATAACGACCTCACTTTCTTTCATGGCCATATCTTATGGCGCCCAAGTTGTTTTGGTTTCTCTGCTTTACATTTTCCATATCTGGTCAAAGTCGTCATCGTCATTATTATTGTTGCTTTTCATGGCCTGGCTGAAACGAGCAGTGTCCGAAATCCAGCTTTCATCCCTGAGCCGGCCTCAAGTACAACTACCAGCACCATTCTTACACCGTTTATGGTGCCACGAGCCTTATACGCGTGGCTCGCCATCCTGGGGAAAACCTGGGGTTTCCGCCCGTCCCGACCAAGGTGGTGTTCTTAAAGTGGTGCAAGACCCTGCTCTCTGATTGGCCTTGTTCCTCTGATGACTTCAAGCCACCACTACCCCCGGCGATCGTTCAACCTTCCCCAATGTGACATCAACAACAGCCTTGTATTCACGTCCATAGCGACCACTATTTAACGTCATTCACGCCGTCCGTTTATTGATTGTCGCAAACTGCTGCAAGAGCCACCCTTGCACCGACTTCTGCACACCTCTTATACAGACTTTTGCACACCTCTTGTACCGATTTCTGCACACCTCTTCGTTCTTACCCTTTGCCTTATTGTCCATATTATTATTACGCCCGCATACTGTACATATTCCACGCTATCTTTATATTGCATCATGGGCGTTTTTCAGAAGTTGCTAGCCAAGCTCAAGCCGGCCTATGTTCACAAATCTGCCGGCACCAAGAACCAGGCTACGAACCCTGTCGATAATGCCGTCAAAAGCCCGCCGCCGCCTGCAGAAACCACCATGGCCGACGAACAACAACCCATCAGTGCGGCCGAAACCGGCGAGACGCTCAACATTCTGCTTCAGAATAAGAGCAACAGCAGCCAGGTGTACGCTTACATCACTGGTCAGGCTTTGAACAATGGCAACAGGCCCATGTTTATTCAAGCCGATGGCAGAACCATCTACTACCCGACGTCTCCACCTGCGACTGGTGCGCCTCTCGCAGTTGATTGTGCCATCGATTTGGGTGCCCCTGGAGCAAGCAAGAATGTCAGATGGCTGCCCACTTCTCACGTTCCTGACTGATCATGCACAGGTCGTCATTCCAAGAATAGCCGGTGGCCGTGTGTGGTTCTCCATTGGTGCAAAGCTTACTTTCAAATTGAACCCGGGCCCTGCCATCGTCGAGCCCTCTGTCTCAAACCCCAGTGACCCGAACTACAACATCAACTGGTGCGGATCCCTTATCTAACAAGGCATTTCGTGCTATGAAGTTAACTCCATGACAGGACTTTTACCGAATTCACCTACAACGCTCAGCAGCTCTTCGCCAATTTGACCTATGTCGACTTCGTCAGTATTCCTCTAGCACTCACACTCATCAATACGGCGGGTCAGACCCAGTCGTGCCCCGGTATGGCTGCAGACGGCCTCACCAGGGTTGTCAACGAGCTCAGGGCACAATCTGCTCGTGATGGTCGCCCTTGGGACCAGCTCATCTACTCGTACAATGGAACACCGCTCCGTGCCCTCTCTCCTAATAACCTCCTCGTTTTTAATGGGGACGCGTGGGGGAACTATTGGGACGCCTACGTCAACCAAGTCTGGGATCGCTTCGCCAGCACCGACTTGACGGTGAATACGCAGGCCTCGTTTGGCAACATCACGGGCCGTGTTGCGAACAACTTGTTGTCCCTTGGCTCGGCTGGCACCTTTGCGAAGCCCTCCGCCAGGGACATTTTTTCCAACTCCACCGGACCTTTCGCGACCGGCGATAATGCTGCCCGTAACGCAGTCATTCCGCGGCTAGCTGCTGCTTTCAATCGTAGCACTCTTCTCGACGCGACTCACTTCCCGAACGGTAGTTCCCCGGAAAGCTATTACAGGAATGCGACGACAAACCACTATGCACGTATTGTCCACCAGGTGCAGAGGGACGGTCGAGGCTACGCCTTCCCATACGACGATGTCGTGCCTGATGGCGGAAGCGATGTCGCGGGAACCATGCACGACGGCAGCCCCAGCTTGTGGACCATTGCTATTGGAGGTAATTAGGATGACTTCACCATCAGTGAGTCTGGGTTTGATTGGTTAGATTTGGTAATGGTGCCTTTGAGGGTACTTGAGGTAAAGGGCATCGAGGTGCCGTTTGGAAGGGAGCTATAGACCGTCAGGTTTCATTGAGACGCTCGCTAGAAGAAGGATAGGGTTGCATGGGCTGCGTATCATAAGTCGATCATTGAAGGCTGTTGCGGACATTGGGTGGAGGAATTCTAACACTGCTTTGCCTCTATAGAGTGGCAGGTTTAGTTAGCTTCGACTGTTTATATTCTCTTCCTAATACCATCTGTACAAACCAACACAGATCTCATTACTTGCGCATACACTCAGGTTTTTTTCATTTTCCAGTCTCTTCTAGATCCTATGCATTCATCGCAACCGTCTCATTAACCCTTTCCCCAATTTCCACGATCCTCTCCCCTTGCTCCTCGACCACATATTCCAACACAAGAGCGACTCTCTTCGATTCTTCAGATCCGACCTACCTACTCAAAATCTCCCTTAATCACATCGTCCATCAATCGCATTTAAACTAGTACTCCCCTTCCATCAATTTTATCACCTTAACCTGAGCTGGATCACTGACTTTCGATAGACCCAGTCACACGTTCATGAAGTTAAGCTCCGCTTATAACTCGCTCCTAACCTTTTGAGATTAATTCAACAAGTGCGTCTTTGTGCTCGCGGTGGGTAAGCAAATGTGAGGTGATCATCCCGCACTCCTGTAGGGAGCGTGATGTAAACGGGTTTCGTCAACGTTGCATCTTGCGGCTCTCCTTCAACGCGCAGATCCTTCCACTCAGGACACGGATTTGGATAGAAAACTTTGTGGAGGTCCTTTTCTGTGGCGGCGAGACGGGTACTTTGTGTGCGGAGGTTACGGTTGAAAGGCTTCGTGGGCGAGGCGCAGTGTTAGATTAGTACAAAATAGAAATGCTCCCGTGCTGGGGACCTTCACTTTCAGCTAATGAAATATATAGCAATTTCTCAAGATACAGATTTGAGTGACTCTCGAATGCTAATGTATAAACAGTTTTCAGTGGTGTTAAGGAGCCAAACTCTGGCAGCATGATTGCACGAACGGTAATAATATGGGTAACCTTGAACGCCCTACGAGCCTGTGAGCGAAGGGTTAATTGAGGACGCAAAAGAGTCGGGGTCCATCTTGAGGGTGGAGAAGAAGGGGAGTGGCTGATGAAGAGGTGTTTTGTATCCATGGAAAGGTAAGCGATGGAGCGGGATGGCTGCGTACCCAGAAAGCAAAGCATGGAAGTACTGGCTTGGAATATTTGAAAGAGCTCAGCGATCAAGGTCAAATTACAACAAGATAGTCCAGATAAAAGCCAATCAGCGTGAAAGCAAAACCTCAAACCTATCCCCCAATCCTTCTCTCTACTATCTTCAAAGTGGATCACAACACACATAACTAGATCAACGAAACTCGTACGAGAATGGTACACTTGATGAGAGCGGGCTTCCTCTCCCATGATGTCTTCCGATGCTCGAGCATACCACTTCGTTTGACATATCTAGCATAAGCTGTCCCGTAGCTTTAGTAGGCTCTTCGTTGTTGGATGATGAGTTGGGATTAGGAGGCTGATAGGTCGATGCTCTTGGGCGGTGCTGTGCTTGTTCCTGCGTTTTCACCCACAGATCGTCGATGCGGTTCATTGCAATTGGTCAATCCTTTCCTCGATTGCTTGTTTTTAATATTCTCTACCTTGTCCGCTATTTTTGCTCACGCTACGTCATCTGAAACGACAATACACTAATAGGACTATGCTTGTCTCTCTGTCCTTCGGAAACATCCTCCCCGACTCAATTCTCATCGCTTAGACCGCTTCCGAAAGATTGTACATCTCATGCATGCGACATTGTGAGAGTATACTGACTGCGGGGGAGATCGTCGTCGTCCCTTATCACGTGGCATAGAGCAGGCAAGGAAATTCCATGTCTGATATGGTGAAACGGGATCAACGTTCCATTTTGGACATTCTCAAAACGCATGAATGCAACGGTTTATTATTTATTCATACGGCATTGTTTCCCTCGAATCGCGGCTCTCAACATGTCAATTTGAGGGTCCATAAGTTGGTCCGTGACCTAGTAAGAGCATGCAGGAAGCATTAAACGGCAAGTTTGGATGCTGCATAGCTAGCATGTACCAAAGCAAAAGCACAATTGGTGTAGCGAGCTGTCCCACAAACTCACCAACTATTATAGAATCTTGACACAAGGTTCGTCAAAAGACGCCATCACGAAAATGACGATGCCACAGCGACGCCAGATCCAGGGGTTCAATGCTCTGCGGCTGAATTGGTGACACTTGGTTTACCGAACGGCGTCGCGCCAGTTCCGCGTTTCATAGTCCCCGCGATCGCCGCCTGGATTCCAGGTTGGCTGCTCTGGATTTATTTAGGAATTGGTTCTGGTGGATGGATTACGCGTCGATGTTTCGCGTGGTGGCATCAAAAATAGTAAGGAGCGAAACCTCATGCGCATTCATGACGATATTAAGACAGTGCTGGATTTACACCTGAGAACCGCCGCGCGAGGTTTTGGATTAAGTATGTATTGTAGTTGCTCGATACGGGAGCCCTGCCCTATTACATAAAATCGAAGTCATATCCATATAACTTTCAATGCAAAACGCCGTGCTAATATGCAATGCCCGGGCACGAAGGCCTCCTATACGCACACACGAAAAAACGAAACATCAATAACTCCACTTTTCCTGCAACGATCGTCCAAAGCGCACGCTAGGTGCGTCCACTACTCGTGACACGATGTCCGACAGCCAGACAACAACGACTGCGCTGATAGTGAAGGCAAGGCCGATGCCAAATGAATACAAGAATGGCGTTTCGTTACCAGTTAAAGTCCAGATGAACTCGACCAATGGGTGGCCGATGACATGGTTGACCGGTCCGTGGAGGATGTACAAAGGAAATGAAATCTTGCCGAGATACATGGCAGTACTGGTGAGAAAGGGCTTCCTAAACCATTCACAACCGCATAGCGAGAAGAGGAAGACTGCGGCACCCACGCGGCGGCACTGGTCACCTATAACCTGCCGCTGATCTTCTTCGCTGTTGAAGTCGGTAAAGGCGTTGCTGAGTGCAATGTACCCAGGTGACGTCTCTGCCCCTTCATATGGCCAAGAGAGAAGATGCAGGCCAATATATAGAAGGACGCACCAGAATACGGTTGGAACGTGATTCTGGTTCTCTTCGGTATGCTTCTCGATCGATGGCAAGCGTTCCGCGTGTTCGGCGTTTTGGACTCGAATCTGTAGGAACTCTGCGAGGCCCATTCCGGCGATGAATAGCGCAATGTCTCCCTGGCCAACCTTCATACAGTATGCAAACAAGCCGGCGGTAAGCGTAATGCGTATGCGAGGTCGTAGTTTAGCGAAGCCGACAAGTGCTACGAAAAGGATCATGGAGTATTGAAACTCGCGTTGAATAGTCCATAGATGAATGTCGTACTTCGGAAACGTCTGAATGAACGGATTCAGAAGCTCCAGCATCGCCTGAATCCAATCTGTTATCTGTTGCATGCTCGTTTCGAAGATTTCGAATTGCGTCTCATTCACACCCTCGAAGGGCCACTCTTGCGTCAGTTCCCAAGCGTGATTGTAGAATCCCAAGCAGGCCGCGATAAGGACACAAGTTTGGACGATAAGGACTGGAATATACAGCCGCATTCCTCTTCGGAATATAGACGAGAACATGGCATCCAAGAATTTCTCCCAGCTCTTACTTCGCGCCAACTCTATAGGCTTCAGAGATAACGAGATCCCCGAGAGAACCCAGAAGATTGCAACATTGGCTTGGCCCGCATACGTCAAACGAATGATCGGTAACTGTGTAAAACCATAATTGTTTCCCCCTCTGTCTTCAGATCCATAGCCGACGAGCCATCTAAAGTTGAAGCAGTGCTGGAAGTGGAACAGAAAGACGAAAAACGATGCGTATCCTCGGACACCGTCGAGCCAGGACGTAGGATGCACCTTGCGAGGTTTGGAGCTCGGGTTCAGGAAGCTAGGCTTGAGGGTCATGATGATCGACCGTCGGTATGTCTTGCACGCGATGGCTTCGAGGGGTTTCCATATTGTGGAAAGACCTTTTGAAGTAAGTAAAGTACCCAGACCACGGTCAAGATGTCTTACTGAGCCCTTTGTTTTTTTCGAAGTCCACCTGCAAAATAGGGCTATTGTCCAGATTGCTGTCGTGACTTATCGCCATGTCGTCATGAAATCAATGCTGTTCGATTCCAACGTCGAACGCGCGTAGGAGAGCAACCGACCTGTGCTATAGGATGCACCAAAAGGAAAATAAATAAGAAAAAGTCAAAGGGAAGCTTAACGAAAGATGTGGTGCAGATGCGGCGCAGACTGGGGGATGGCAGGCTTAAGGACCCATCAAGTGCCAAGGGAGCCCGTCGCTCAAACCATGGCAGCGTCTCCCATATATGCACATGCTGAGGTTTCGGCGCTGCAGCTTTTCGGCGGGGGCGTTTAGCAAAGGTGGGCCTCGAATATCCTCACTGGTCTGGCCAAACCAAGCTGTGACCGACGGCTGAATAAAACACTAGGAACCCCTGAAAAGCCACAAATAAAGTATCTGTACCCGCTACTTTTTTAAGAAGATTTACGCCTCAAGCTGTTGAAGGCAGCTGCAATGATGAAGCGCTCGACGACTTCGGCTCTCAGAGCCTCCGTGTTTTCAAGGCGTATGAGAGCATGGTGTTGTGTCGCCGCTTTGTCCGGGTCCGCTCGGGAACACCACAAGGCAACGGCTGCGCCAGCGCTTCGCTCGTCCAGGGCTGTTCAAGATTACCGGTAGTGTACGTTGGTTGGAGTCGAGGGTCCTCCGACTCGCCTTTAATGCAAGCAGGATTTGTGGGGAAGCGGGACCGTTTTGATGAAGATCCGGCACCGGTGACAGTTGAACGAGCTCTCGGCGTTCTGGGTTTTCTTTCCCGCTTGTTCATCCCTTCCCACCAACCCTCATCCCCCAGACTGCGATTTAATTTCTCCCCAAAGTCATTGCATGCTTATTTGTTTTCGGAATACCGCAGGTCATCTGTACCTGCTTGTTGCTCAACCCTTCGCATCGCATGCATTACAGCACGGAAGATACTCGCGGAGACTTGGCGCACGGTAAATCGGCAGGACCTCACCATCATTTATCTGATCACTTCTCTTCCAAATTGTGAAATTTCTCTTATCATCTCTGCTCACTCCACCTCTACCCACGGAACGCGTAATAAGTTAGAAAATCCCAATTTCCAAAGTTAGGTGTGTTCTTTAAGACTTCAACATCCACGAGCTGCCTCTCCGTTAAACAGCCAACAACAAGGATATAATGACATCACTGGCCATCGGGTACCCTTTGTAGGTTTGTATTTGATGCGAAAGACAGAAGATTAGGAACTATTTACCTCGGCTAGCGCGTTGTCGAATAATGGTTGAAGAGGGCGTAGATCTGCAATGCGCACACGCTTCCCTATGAAGCAAAGCCCGGCATTTTCGCGTCGTTACCACTTTTTCGTCGCTTCATTTGGTACCGAACATGAATGCGCCTTGCCCAGTTATCCTTTGATCGATTCGTCCGTAGCAAGGATGGGATGAAGCATTTTAAAAAAGTAAAATTCATGAAGCAAGATCCACGTGACAGAACGCAGGGTAGGCATGCATCACTGTTTGGACGCTTTGCCAGAACGTCACATCGCTCCGAGACCTCACGCGGAATCCGAGAATTAAAATGGACATGTGTACCACCTAGCCTGAGTACCGATCAGCATCGTTACAAACCGAAAAGACATTACTTACATAAGGATGCCCATCCTATGATGCCATGGAAACCCCTCTGACTGTCCAACACCATCACTTCAAGCTTGAGAAAGAGATCAGTAGTTGAATGAGGGAAGTTTTCACAAGCAAGCTCGCATAAAGTCTAATCTAAAAGAAGCAAAAACAGAAAGGTAAATACACTGAAAGCGAAGAACACCCTTACATCTCAAATCCCAACCGTCTTTCTGACCAAGAGGTCCAAGTGATCATCTTCAAAGCCATGATCATATTTAGCAGTAATCGCCCTCGCACTTGCAGCCATTGTCCTTGGCCCATTGCTGCTTTGAGGCCCCGAGGCACCCCTTATAGGAGCTCAATGAAAGCCCCTTGGCGTAGCTACCATCGACAATGGTGACACCGTCATCACGAGTCCAGCACCGACGCTTGCTCATGGCCATGCATTGGACTAATTATCCTAGTTAGTGTTGTGATGCTCAATGCCATAAGTGTATTCACTTACAGTAAGGAACCTTGCAGACATCGGAAGAGGGAATCTTTTGAGCAGTGAACTCTGTGCGGTAACGCGCCAATCCCCCCTCAGTCCATTCACTAACGAGCTTGCTGGAAACAACGCATCCAGGCACAGCGCGCTTCTCTGAGTAGGGCGTCAATCGAAGTTCTCTAATAGATGAGCACTGGTGACTGGAGGAAGGCTTACCACGAAGAGCATTGCTAGGCTCGGCGACTGGGTCAATGGGACCAGCAAGAGCCATGATGGGGGCAAAAAAGAGAACAAGAGCGGCGGAGAACTGCATTTTGCGTTGGAAAGTTGAACTTTGGGAAAGTCGGAAAGTTTGGTGGTTGTGTGGGAAACTGAAATGAATGGATGTCTCGCAGAGAGCAATGAAGCGAATTTGCGAAGGAAAGCGAAGGTTGGCTGTAAAGGCTGTGGGAAAGATGGAGATGTTGTGATGATGGTTCTTCATTGCAGGACATTTAGTGAGTTTATATACTTCACTTTGTTGTACGCCCTACTTGGCCAGCCCCGGTCATGGTAAACGAAACAGACCACAGCATGATCATCCGTTACCATCTGAACACACGCTTCGCCAAGATAGGCAATTATTCTTGTTCGGTCCTAGAATGGTAGAAAGGCATGGAAAACAGAACGCTGTAAGACTACGGAGAATTATATTAGCGCAACGGTTCCGAAGCTGCGCCATCAAGACCAGTCTCGGGCTGCTGCTAGGCTAGGCAAAGCTCTAGTGTACGGAGGTCTTTTGGAATTCCGAAGGGACGTGATCTGCATCATGTTTTGTGGCGGCGCATCGTTCAATGTCCGCAAAGACGATTCCACGAGGATGATGACAGGACCTTGCCGAGGAATCTGTCAAAGACGCCGCGTATAAGGACTCATAGAAATGCAGGGCTTATATGCTTAGTGTAATAGTGGTGGTACTTAAGATACAACACTCTTGGAAACATCTTCAATTGTATCTGCAAGGTTGGATTGACTGATTACGTGCTAACCACCCACAATGATAATAGGTGTTCCGATTAGCTCTTCACGGGAGTTACTACGGGCTTTGCGGCGCAGCAAGTCGGACTTACTGTTTACAATGTATGGTCGTGTCGGCGACCGAAAGTCTCTTGCGCCGCAATCTTGCTTCTGCGCTTATTCGATATTCTTCACTCCGAACATGCGTTAAGAATAACCTCCGTGAAAATGTATATCACACAGCAGTGAGGGAGATCTTAATATCATAGTTAGCCTTTAAGAAGTAAACTACACTATCACAAAGGATGCACCAATACGCATCCCCATTGTGTTTACTTCTTCCGCTCACCAAGCGCTCAGCAAGTCGTAAACCGGCCAAAAAGGATATAGGTTTTAGGCCTCTCTATTCCAATCACCCAACTTCCAACACTTTGATCAGGGTTGCTTCATTCCTTGAAACGCAGATCTCGTTGATACGAGTAAAGGTACGAGGTCTTTCTTCGGCCCTCGTTATGCAAAACGAATGCCGAGCAGCGTCCGTAGGATTCGAAATGCCGCTGATTGGATTAATTTCAACGTCCTTGCTAAGGAGGGGCCGCTGTCGTGGTTTGTGATATTCATTATTTCGCAACGTGAAGCGTGACTTGGCCAAGAAGCCCACCAACAACCAGTTTCAAGGCTAAAGTTGTTAGGTTCATAGTCGAGTGAACTACTCAAGGTTTCAGAAAATTGATTTGAGAGGCATAGTCACATGTGGTAGGACTTGTGAAAAACGGAAATAACTTGTTGGTTGACAATCGTACCGTCCATGCCCATTACTGCTGTTCTCTCCAGTATGCCAAAAGCCTGCTTACATGCTCAGGAATTACAATACCAATATCCTTGACCTTGACGTTCATCTCAATTGGAAATGATTTTCCGAAATGAAGGCGCGAGGTTTTGTGTAGTTTTATGTCATCTGGCTCCGTCGGTCTGATAGCAATTGGCTCATTCGTCAATCCGCGCTCCTGTTCACCTCCAACGTAATATGGTCGATGGCCTTCCAGATATATAACTGAGTGTTCAGAAGGAATACAACCTGGCTTTAGGGTTGCTCGGCCCGAATACGTTGATATGGCACTGTGCTGGGCTTAGCAATGCCAAAGTACTAGACGCTAAGTGTAACATACCAAGCTTGAACGAAACCACGTCTCACTGATACGACTACGAAGCGGCGAATTTGGGAGTAAACTGCCTCTCCGAATTTCACTATTGTGGGACTGTCGCTTCCCAGTCCCGCTAGGTCTGCAGAGGGTTGAGTGTAGAGCATCGCAAAAACCTACACCATTCGTAGATCAGCATACTACCCTGAGAGGAGCTGTGTAAGCTATTTTCAAAATTATGGCTTACTCTGCCCACCACAAAGAATTTCGGTGCTTCAACCCTGGTTCTCATTCGGTAACCTGATCTGCTTAGCTTTTGACTCGCCACTTCAGTTTTCGAAAGACTTACTGCTGTCTAATGAATCGTACCATCCTTCATCTAGCTTTCCAGATATGAGGCCAGGAATTTGAGTCTTTATTTGAGCGCTATATGACTTTTAGCTGTTGTGTCTTTTCTTTTTGTTAGATGATACGCACGGCAAGGCTGCTGGATATGGTGGCGAATGAAACGCCGCCTGAGGCGGAGCAACGGAAGTACTGGACGTGGAAGAGGTATTATTCCATGCTTCGTAGTAGTGAGGTAATGTGCTCTTCACCAGTGGTATCTGAGGGTACGATACTATGTCCTTGTACCAATGATAGCGCCAGCCATCTGTAAGACGTCAGTTACCGTCCTAGCCATCAAGGGAAAAGTTGAGACAGACGTGTGTCACGGGTTACGAAGTAATAGTCGCTATGCGGATCGCTCCAGGTCCATCTTAGCAGCTTATGTGGTGCATCATTAGGTGTAACACGCTGTGAGGGTGATAACGATTCCGATCCTGATATTACGAGCGATCCAGAGAGGGAAGATAGGCGAACTCGTTCCGCGACCAAAGTTATGAGCGACTCGTGGGATGTTGAACATATTGAACTTTGCGTGCTCATTGGAGTTTCGTTGCTTTCGGGATTCAAAGACAAACACTGGCTGCATATATAGCCATCCCTGATGATCTGCTGTATACTCTCCAGTGTTTGACAAGCCGTAAGGCGGTTGGAACGATCTTCCTGCGTCATTGAGGTGCAAGTTGTTGCAAGATCTGTGAGAAAGTCTTCGCATGTTGCTTCGCGTTTTCGATCACACTCTCGCTTGATCATTGCATGAACCTTATCTATCTCTTCACCAAAACACAGACCTGGGTCGATATTAAATTCTGATTCCATCACTGACAGTATCTCGATGTATACACAACCCAATGAAAAGACATCTGCAAGTGAATTGCGGTTGTCGTAGTCCAATACCTCTGGAGCTGAATACCGGCGGGTCCAAAATTCAGGCTTCCCTGCGGTGGTACTGTTTACTGATTTGCTCGAGTCCAGCGAATATCCAAAATCTGTATACAGAACCAAGCCACGGTGGATCAATATGTTTTTGGGCTTGATGTCCTTATGGCGAATCCGAAATTTGTGTATGAATGCTAGACCGCTTGCCAAGCATCCAAAGGCTCGTTGAAGGATGGCGATCTTGCTCTGATCTATTTTTCGATCGTTGACGGTGTTACTCTCTTCGATATCCTCACGGATATGATCCAGGAAAGCGTCCAGATCTCCTTCATCAGCTACCGGCTGTAAGATCAATGAAAGTTCGCGTTTGGCAGCTATGGTGGCGAAGATGCGAACAATGTGATGGTGACGTGCGAGGCTACGAAGAATGTCGATTTCATTCTGAAAGATGCGCTTCCGTTCGTCCTTGTCGCGTGGTCCATACAGCCGAATCGTCTTTCGCGCATAAACAGCTCCCGTATGAATATCTTTGACTTCCTCCACGTTACCGCTGTTCCCATGGCCTAGGCTTCGCACTAGCTGAAGCGGGATTTTGTCGTCCGGTTCCACGAAGTAATCTTTCCCTTCTTCGATAGTGAGCGTACGCGGAGTAGCGACCTTGGGAGCTGCATCATCCATTGCGCTGACACAAAAGATTGAGCCTGCGATGCATGAGGTACATGAAGTGAAGTTAAAGAGGCTTTCGGGAAGAAAGCGAATGCGGGGCAGCAGGCTGAAGGTCGTCTCGAAAGTTGCTGCCTGACTGCCTGAGGAGTGGCTTGGTTCACCGGCTGCGGCTGCAGCTGCAGCATGCTGCCATTCCACGATTGGTTGGATTGAGCATGCATAGGAAAGCCTCGTCAACTTGAAGCGCCAACAACATGTTCAAAAGATATCAAATCTTCGCCCTCATCAAATTTAATTCCGTGTTCCTTTATCAGTATAAGTGTTTATGGGTGTCCAAGCGGTCTTTAATATTGCGACATAGTATAAAAGTAGTTCGCTAAAATGATCAGAGGTTTTAACAAGATATTCAAGCTACCTCTCTACATACTATCTCGCTGTGTAAAGCCTTGCTTTTATATAGAAAGTTAGAAAATGCTTCCATGGATTTCAAAGCGGCTAATCTCCCACACCAATAGCATCATAATACCACCAATACTAATACAGTTGACAGAGGTACTAACGTCACCTTCAAATATGTATAGACCGGAGAAAGTCTCTCAGATTCTTTCTAACGGTGTCTTTGGATGGGTTACTTTCGGCATTAATGTTACTATCTCATGTGACCCAAAGTGTAGCTTTGCGATGACTTCTTATAGAGATATTGCGCAGTCTATTAGTGATGATGGTATATTTAATTATAGAAAGGTGGCGGTGAGCGATATGTTCAGCAATTGTGGCCCCTTCTTTTCAAAAGGAAGCTCAATTACAACGGTCGCTTCAGTATACGGAACCCATAAAGATGTGGCTGTCACTTTTCGAACTTGGATTTTCCTTATTAAAGTATACCTTTACAAACGAATTCGCGTTTTGTTCTGAATCAACTTCATTCCACAACAGCTTTCCTCTGGTTCAATGCTAAGACATACAGCGCCATATAGATGATTGACGGTGCATATTAGACCACTTATTCAATCAATATAATACTTGATAAACTCTAGCTCTATATCATTAAGTTTCCAAATTCTAAGCCATGTAAATCGAGAGCAAAGATGGTATGAGTTTCCCTCATGAAAGCCTAAGCGTCAACGAGTATTTGATCATGGTAATGAGTCAGTGTGATAAGAACACTACAGCACTAACTGATATTAAAGCCATTACTCTATAATCGGTTTTCTTGCATTACTTACTACAAAGAGTAGACGCGTGAACCTTAATTACCTCGTGTCTAAGCATATTTCGAGCCTACATATTATTATCATCTCCGATATAGCACTTAGTTTTTACAAAACACACTGTAGAGTTAGGATATCTCACAATGTTTATAAATAGAGTACCGGAAAGTTAGTAGACAGCCACTATATATGAATATCTCTAACAACTACATTGTGTATAACACTATATAAATCAAGATTGTTCCACCTGGACAGCGAATTTATAACACTCGCACCGCCCAAATCACACAACCATCCAACACAACATCAACCCCCAAAACCCCTAACAGATGATTACAGCCTCTCAACTGTATCAAACTTATCATGTCTGCCAATTCTCAAACTCCGACTTGTATAGCTGCGCCCGACGCTGAGGTTTTGGACTATCAAAACACTCTCCGAGCGGCAGTACCATTCATCCATGATTGCTACAGAAAAATGGAGGCCATTGAGGTATTTTATCGAGAGACTGGTGTGCTCTACCACAGGACAAATGCCGAAGTTCGGAATCCCGAGCTATATCATCAGGGTAGTCTCATGTCGCAGACTTTGAAGCGGGCTTTTGAACTCACCTCCGAGGATGATTACAACGCTTATTTCCGTCCCCACCAAACTCTCATGGAACTCCTAAACCGGATGCGTGACGAGGTTCGCTTTGGTGAGCCTGTGGAGCTCCTAAAGGAGCGTGCTAGTAGAATCTCGAAGTGGAGGGCTGACTGCGTTGAGGAAATGGAACGGCTGTGGACCCAGGCTAAAAATCTCGCAAATGCGGCTGAGGTCTTCGATGAGTACCAAATGTACAGCCCCATCCATCGGTGGTGTGTGCCGCTTCAAGACTTACCCAGTTCCGGAAATCTGGAGTGGACGGTATTCTGCAAGTGGGTACGATCGTTGCCGGAAACTAAGGTTGCTGTGCGAGCTGGTCGGTTGGAACACGAGCTTGCTAAGGAGATGCTTAGCATGCTCGAGGATAGATTTACCGATAGGTGGTTCACTCAGTACGAACGATTTCATGTAGCAGATGATGCGTCATGGGCCATCATCAACATCTAAGAGCTTTCCCCTAAACCAAAGCTCGGTTTCCTGGCGGAGATACCAGAGTTCTGGCGAATAAGCGTAGATTGAAAATGAAATTCCATTGAATTCATGTCCTAGGAAATCATACATCTCATTTTTGGAGGAGGCTCAAATACCCTTCAAACATGTGTTCAAACAAAGCTCAAGTTCAATGCATACACTTGTCCACATACTTTCGCAATTATACAAATAATTGTAACCAAACTTATTTTATACCAATATGAAGTTCTTTTACTGTATGACTTACTTTTCTTTACTTCTGCAGCTTTTGCGGGTTTTAGTACACACCAAATTAAAACGCATCCTATTTCTGCCTCTCGATTTGGTAAATTCATTTTGCTGCATCCTCGTAATAAGGCCCTCGTGTACTACGGACGTAAGGTTTTCAAGAAAATAGAGCAGCCATTATTACACCCCAACTTGCAGTGTCCCACAACTAGAATAAAAATTACCTTTCGTACAATCCAATACTACGAGAGGATTCCCAATAGCCTTTTGAACGAGAGTTTCAAGTTGTTGGAGGCACAGAAGTTGGTCTTGTGGAATGCTGGCTCACTGATCGGTCTTACTCGCTTCATCCGTGCTTGCACCCGCAATTGTGCGCCCAAAACACCCTTCATTCTTAGCATCTTATATGGTCTATATTACACACAAGTGTATCCCCTTCCGTCAGACGGCCGACGTTACACCCGCATTGTGCACAGCCAGTTGAGATACAGAATATGACTAAAGCGTATCCCTGATACTGCTGTATGTAGTATGGAGTCTAGCTCGATGGTGCAGCATTACACGTGAATGCGGCTTCATGTGTGAATGTGAGTATGAATTCTTCACCGCTATGCAGAGTCCCTTCATCGTCTTCGCTCGCAAGGTCCTAACGCCTTGTCATCATTGCCTGTTCGTTGCCTTGCGGCAGGCAAACTTTCCAATGTTCCCACAGCAATGGCTTCAAAGCAACCATGATCCTCAGCAAACATCCTCGACGGCTTCAGCCTTGCCAACTACGCCCTCATCGCAAGCGCCCCTGTCGGTCGCCTCGCTTACCGTCTTCCGTCATTCTCACCCCACCAGCAGTAAGGCTTACTGCACCATTCCCCGCCATCGTAATCGAGCTCCCAGCCCTCTCACATCCCGAGACTTGATGTTGCGTGCAATCACATCTTCTCTTTGAGCCTCAACCTTTCATGATTGGTCCGTACACAACATTTTGCCTTACGGAAGGCCGTACCCCCGTGTCCGTATGACTTTAAACCCTGCAGTGGACCGAAAGCTGAGGTGGGGAGCCTGATCATCATTATTGTTGTTGACCATTTTTTTGTGAAATAAAGTAGCTGTGATTCGATGGCAATTCGATAGATTGCCGCGGTCATCTCCGGAAAGGCTGAGAATTGTACCTTGAAGCTTAAAAGATAGCCCTCGGAGAAGATGGAAAAACAAAGTGAAGTGAGGAAGGCATCGTCTCAGTGTGACTCGCACAATGCGCACCGCAACTGTAACGCACAGTCGTACAAATGTTGAACCAGGGATCCATCAGCTCGTGTTATCAGATGAGCGCAACGAAATACCCCCACCCTATGAGAACTCGGCGTGCACACACGCAACCTCGCATCGGCACTTGGTGCCTCTTAGGGAAGTTGTCTTTTAAGCACGCACGCGTCGGAAGAATACGTGACGCATATCTGTGAGTCATTGCGCGGCCAATTCCCCACTTTGCAACCACGCCATTTGTGGTGTATGTGGAGAAACTTGTTTGTTGTGCCGGTTGTGCCAGTTGTGCCAGTTGTGCCAGTTGTTGTTTGTTTTCCCAGTGACGTGGTCCATCGCGAGGCTTGTACCAAAAGCATGGCTAGCCACGGCTGCGATGTATGAAAGTGGGTCCAGACGTTGATGATCGACTAGGGCCGATGCATGAGTGCACGGGCATGCCGTATTATTTACGGGCTGGTTGGATGTGGCCTCTGGACGAATTTGTGAGAGCGAGGTGCCGGAGTTCGAGATTTGGGGAGCGGTTTTTACGATCGGGTACGACAAAGTGCTGATGCGACATTTCGGCCTCGCGAACAGGCGCCAATGGATGACGCTATGTCGGTCTCTGATAGATGAGTGGCGGAAGGATGCGTGTGGATGATATTAGAAGCCAGACTACCACCTGATTCAAGGCAACCGGCGGCGGTGCGGCGGAATGCAATTCATCCGGAGCGGCTGCTGAGGTGTGCAGAATTCCCATCCATAGAACAGGCACACCGCGACGTCTCCCGAGATGACTCAGATTATCCCTACCGATGAACTGCATGAACATACGACGACGAGCCAGGCCTTACTCATCGTCGTGTCAGGTCATTCTGTACAACTATGCAGCTTCCAAGAGCGATGGGAAGGGGAAAATATTGTAATATGAGGCTTTTGAGATCGATGCAGCTCGAAGCTAACTGGGTTTCGTGGCTTGCATTGTCGAACACGAATTCCTCACAGAAACGAGACGTGGCGGGGTTCTCTTCGCTGGTACGGCTTCTGCATGAACAGTAGTGGGAGCAAGCGGAGGAATGCCTCGTCGCATTTCGCTGCCTTGAACTTGATTCTGGAACAACGATGGCAGTTGCCGGTCAAGCCCCACATCGGCCTCTTTCCGTAACGAACAAAGATAATAGAAACCTTTTGGGCTTTACTAGTAATGTCTATTCCAACGAATCAGCCCGAAACGGTTGCTTGGGATGTTAACATCGAACCTTATGCTTGCTGAGTGCGGAGGTATCCCGGGTCTTCGATCGTAGGGCGTCGTACACATGTGAGACTCACCGCATTCACCTTCAAGGCGATTCTGAGACAGTTCGAAGGAAGCTGAGTTCGTATAACATGGTGACGGTGCTCCGGTAACACAATACCTTTAGCGATCAGTGAAGATCTCGATCAAGATCACTTGGTAACAACGGCCTTGAGCTCCAAGATGGGGAGCCAAATTCAAAAATACTGGACGTCCGCAAATTGTCCCTTTGACGAATTTCATTGCCCAGGCACCATGAAGTGAGGCCGAGCAAGGCGCTTCACGAGCTACCAATAGAACGAGCACCCTGTGAAAACTGGCAGTCCAAACTGAACAGGGTATGTATTACGTCTAGAAATTGTACAGGGTATCCCAAGCAACTCCCAAAAGGTGAAAGAAAAAAAGCTGTAAGGCTTTCCGAGGTACTTTGGAAATCCAAAAGTGGTCCATGTGACGGTGCAGTTTATTTGAAACAGTAAATTGAGGACCTTGTGTAACAAAAAATCGGTAGCAATAGAAGCGTAGCCAACCAAGGGTATACCTAGGTAGTAATCCATGGAGTGTTTTGGAGTCCGGCGTGATGATGGCACCGGATGAATGGGTCCGCCAAGGCTCCTACTGATGAAAGGGAAAAGGTCCATGGGCGGGACTCGAGTCCAAGTTGAGGTAAATTCGATAAAGCTGAAATGGCGCCATATCAATATCGAGAGGATGAGATAAAAGCTACCATGGTATGTCGATCCTTGAAGAATCGGTGACTGGCTCAATGGTTGGGTTTGTTGCAGGAGTGTTCCCGCATGGGCTCGAATATTCTGCTCGCTCTACGCATTAGCCCGCCCCAGATCTTCTAGCAAAAACGAGCTCGTACCATACGCTGTTTGCTGAAGATAGCAAAAGTGCTGAGCGCTCGTGAATGACCTCCCAACCCCAACCTATCTCCAATGTGGAAATGGAAGGAGGTTCGTTCGGTTCGGGATCTAGGGAAACAGGAAAACCCATAGCCAACAGGTAGGAGACCACTGGATCCAGATACAGGTATAGATCCTCTGTCCGCAGGAAAATTAAAGTCTCGGCGCGTGAATGTTTGGGTGGACACCAGGTAGTACGCTGGGAAGGCTCCATGGAGTCTTCTTGTCAGTCCATCTTGTGGAGAAGATCATGGCTTCGTGGGTGAAAAAGATCCAACCTGTACTGCGGCTCTATGTCACTTAAAATGATCTCCGAGGGTGAAAATGTGACCTTCCGGAATATAGGAATGGGGACGTCGACTGAAAATTGCTTTAGAGGCTCATTTGGCGGTATAGCATCAAGCAGCTGATCCTGTGAGGTGGGTCTAGCTTGCCTCGCAAGTTCTTCGTCATGGACTGATGCGGTGACAGTCACTGACTGATCGGACGATGGATCCTCCTTGTGGTATTCGGAATCGTCTATTTTGGTGTCATTAGCACTGATATTCGGGCGGAAGTTTATCGCTGATGGTCTAACCATTCGTTCCGATACTTGGGCTTGTTCTCTGGAACCAGTAATCCGATATCGCGATGCGAATTCCTGCGGCTCATCAGGGTGGTTCACAATCCTATTGTCCCTCAAGTAATCTAACAACCATTCGCTGATCTTCAGTAAGGTGACAGGGTCGTTAAGGAGTGTGGGCACGGCGCTCTCCGTTTGGGCTCTGGGGAGGTTATCGACAGGTGGCAGCAGCGTTTTTGTAGACTCCAAAGGATAGGACATCCGCCGATCTAAAAGGGGGGCCATGTTGTCATGCAGATGTTGCTGTTGCTTGAGTCGCTGAACTTTCACTTCGCTTGCGATGAGGTTTTCGAGAAGTTCAGAACTTTGCGGTGGAAGTTCTGGGTTCGAGGCGGGACCAGCTATGGCTTCGGCGTTGCGAACTCTTGGCAGGCCATATAAGTCGAACGATTCGGATTGCTCAACACGTAAGTGGTCGAACTGCTTTTTGAAGTCGTCATGTTCCGCTATGGCGTTTCGGTAGTCTCCCTCTGGGTCGAACGTGGCAATATCTGATTCATTGTTGGGAAGAGCTGGCGAAAACTGGGTATGGAATTGTGTTTCGCTTTGTGATGGGGTGTTGATGTTGAAGAGGTCGGTGAATATCTCCTGCAGCTCGAATTGATAGACATCGCTCTCTTTTTCCATAAAAGTCCACTCAGATCCACTCAATGTACGCTCAGCTTGGAGATAGTCTTCCTCCATAGCACCTAGCTTGTCACGCTCCACCTCCACCTCATCGTATGCAGCGTTGAGGTATGAAGGAAGCTCATGTCTCCGGTCGTTGAAGAATCGTCTGAGAGTGCTCATAAACTTGGCTTCAGTGTCACCAGCCTTGACCCGCTGATCATGCAGAGATTTCCCCGATGACCGTAATCTTTCGCGTTCGATGAGCAGTTCTTCTCGTGATCCTCCGAGTTCTTCCTGTATCATCGAAGCTTTCTTCAGTCGTCGTTGAAGTTCTACAACAAGACTTTGGTCGAAATTCGGCCCACCGGGATCGATGACACCTCTGCTTGGGCTCTTCGCAGAAGGGTGGTCCGCTTGGAAGGACATGGAAATGGCGTATGTCGTATGTTGATGTTGAAGGCTTTGATGTATTCATTCTTTAGGTGATGGAAGGTGATCGTCGCGTCGCAAAGGCGTTTCAGGAAGGCCACGGGTAGCCACGTCTCTTCAGCAACAGCATGCCCGGATCCGCATGCTCAGACCAGCAATCATTGTACTGCTAATCATGATGACCGGCAATACTACGTGGGCTAGCACAACAGGTCTCCCGGTGCGATGCGGAATGCGACATGGCAAGGAACGCGGCGGAAGGCCAAGCAGGGGGTCGCAAGCGACAGCCGACGGCCCGAAAGGCAGGGAGCTCAAAAGCGCGCCCATCAGGCCGAAGGAGCGCTGCAATCAAACTGGAGAAGGCATCCCAGTCAAAGGCGTCGTCTTATCGTGCAGGCTCGGTTGTTCTCGTCCACGTCTGCTGACAGGACCCAAGAGGATGGTCCAGCGGCACGGTACGACGCCGCGTCGATATGCAGCTTAATGGGCATAGCGTAAGCACCACCCAGCCACTGGCGTCCAAAGGAGAATCCTTGGTGTTATAGTCACGCTCTTCTGCTCCTCAACGAAGCTGATGAGCTGCATATGCAAGTATTGTGGAGGTGCACTACTTCACCATGAAGGATGCACTCCAGTCAATCAACTGCCGATCCCCTCCTCCCATTAAAGGAGCTCGCAGAGCCGCATTGCAATTGATGACTATATAGTATGGGCTAATGTAGATTTAACGAGCTGTTTCTATTATTATTGGTGTTGTGCTGGGCAAGATGTCGGCTAGTGGCGTGAATTGGACGTGGAGCGATACGTATAAGGACTATTACTACGTGACGCAAGATCAAGCTGGTAAGACTTATCGTAGGGAACCTCGATGTAAGACAAGCACTGACCAGTCTCACTTTGATAGGGAACCATCATTACCATTGGCAGAAAGACGAAGCGGTAGCAACCCAGCAGGCTTCAGTCCCTCAGAGCCAGTATGCGTACCAGCAAGCATCCTATGCGCCTTCAAACAGCGCGACATATCCTTCTTCGCAGAACGCCCGTCGAACATCGCAGAGCGCCTATTCGCCTTCGCAGAACGCATATTCCGCTTCACAACTCACACATCCATCATCACAGCCGGCATACCCGCCCTCGCAACCCACATATCAAGTGGCGCGTACTTCTCACCCACATCAAAGCACCTATCAACCTTTGCATAGCTCTCACGCATCACAGAGTGCTTATTTAGCCCCACAAGTGTATGTCGTCGGGTCTTCTTGGGATTTATGGAGGCTACTAACAGCTTTCCCGAAGCCCTCGGACTAGAGTAGACTCTGGAACTTACTCCCATGACCAAGTTCAAAACTCATTAGGAGCTCAGCTTGCGACCTCGCCTGGCCGAACTTCAGCTCCTTACCATGGCCATACACAGGGTGGAGCGCCGCAGGCTGCCCAACTAGTGGCAGAGATGCCAGCACCATGTACGCTTGGGATTCATCATTTCAACCCAAGTATGCTAATTATGGCTTGTTAGTGTCTCCTAATGAAAGGAGCCGGATCCCAGGCTTGATTCCGGGCACACCAAATGATGGTTGGTACGATAGTTTGGATTCAAGTAAGCACAACTGAAGCGTCTAGACCGTCGCATACTCACGAGTGGCAGGCTATCGAATGAGAACCGGCCAGGAAGCACGCGAGTTCTTCAGAATAGGAAGGGTAGGTCCGATTCCTATGATTCCACTCGAAGAGTTCCAAATAACAATACATCTCAGGTGTTCTCAATGCTATACACTGAAGCAGCATCCGGGCAAACATCCGCTAACGCGGCCGCGGATAACGACGCTTTCACTGTCGTAAGATTCGACGGGCTAGCACACACTCAAATCCGACGATTCGTGATCGTGAAAGTGATGCGCGGCTTCGTCTACGCCTGCGCCATATTCACATATGGGAATCGCGGAACACTCAAACCAGGCTGTGTGCCTTCTGAGCACACTATCGTATACTTCTCCGGAACGAACCCTGCCTCATGTTACATCCAAGGGGAATATGAAGCAGGTATGACCAAGGAGCCGATCGAGATCATACCATCAGAGGGTGGTATATTTATGAAACGAGAATCACGACTTCGATTCAGCAAGATATACCCAATTGAATGGAACGTCAAAGTGAAAGACATCGGCCGAGTGAAACCAGAGCAAAAGAGTCACTTACTTGCCTGCTGGGATGCTGAATTTCGAACGTAAATCCCTCGATGGGACCGAAGTACCTGTGCCACATTTGGTACGAAATTCGTCTGCCCTTGTTCACTTCCTTTCCATGGTCTTCTCGGGATGTCTTCGATGGTTCTCAGCACAAAGCCAACAAAACAAGATAACGATGCCGTTTCTTTTTTATCCTACGTTCCTTTCTGACGTTGGCTCCAGCCGACGACCAAGCACAGACTGATACATTCCGCTTCCCTTTGTACGGTCCCTCGTAGGACAAAATACGTTCCATTACTTTTTTACATCTTCGTCTCTACCACTCTGAGTGCTTTCTTGTCCACTCGGAAAAAGTCTGTTATTGTTGTGCAGTGAGCACTCAGTGGGTGAGGCAAAGTTAGCATGCGGTTGCGTCCTTTCTTAAACGTTGATCCAAAATTGTAAGAAAGTGGCTTCGGATTTATTTTCCGAGACTTATGGGAGGGTTCATATATCTACAAATACGTTAATCAAATTATTCGCCTATCATTGTCTGGTATATGCTTCAGCCTTAGTCCTTGTTGCCTCTGACGTTATCCTGTGTACCGATTGCAAAATACTTCACGATTACGTGAACAACGTCCATAAGAGCTCTCAATCTGGCTGTGGTGCGGATGTTGCGGCACTGCTGTCTAACACGACAATGTCGTGCGACGATGTAAACGAAGCGTCACTGGCTTGGTATCTCATGGTTCAAAAAGATGCTCACTCAATTTTTCCGATGCTGTTGAACAACGGAATGCGTCAACCTCGAAAGACCCTAATTCAGGCTATATTGTTTGGTGTGGTTGTGGAGTACAGGTGAAAGAAAGCAGTAAAGGGGCACCACTAATCCAGACTTGCGAAAACAACGCCATCGGCGAGTTACTATCTCGATATCAACATCGAATTATCGTCACACGATCCACCGCATGCGTAGGCGAAAGACTAACAGGATTGATGCAAAAACTATCTCGATCATTTCCAACTCCTGCCTACGAAGCCGGGTTCTGGCAAACCGAACGTTTTGCGGGTAAGTCTCAACTGCGCATTTGTGGTCGTGATGATCGCCCAAATTAGCTTGCCTATCCTATTCCATTCTAAACAATATACCGCCTCAGCAGTGATACATATAATTCCATTAATCATGATCATACCAGAAATGTTCAGTTGGCTGCTGCAAGAAGAGTGCTAACTAAAAGTATGATTCTAACTGATGAATGTTGAAGCGACCCAGAGGAAATTAAGGAAGTCTTTGGGCATAATTTTCAGATTCTCTGTAAGTCTCAATACCAGATTCAGAGAACAGTTCGTTCATTCAGCGTACCGAGACAAAATTAGAACTTGACACTCGTAGCGAATGACGTTTTCAACAGTGCAGCTTGCGCCATAATATACCCCACCACCTATATGCTCTCAAAAGGTCTAGTACTCGAAGTAGTCTTGCAGACTATATTTCCATATCTCCCTTCATACATTACTTGTACAGAAGTCTTGCAACACCTGCGTTGACCCAGATTGCAAATGGCGCTGCCAGATTTTTGACACATGACTATGTCAAGCCCGAAATGACAGCCCCAGCCCCCTACAAACACCGCCCCTATACTCCCTCCGGAACCAATGAAACATTCTACTTCGCCTACGGCTCCAATTTGTCCCCAACCCAAATGAAAATCCGCTGCGCATCCGCACCTTTACGTTCTTCTAACCCTATCAGCATCGCATGACTCCGGGGCTGGAAATGGTACATTGATAAACGCGGCTGTGCCAACATCTCCAAATCAAGCTACGACACAGATGAGGTATGGGGTGTGATCTACGACATGAGCATCGAGGACGAGAAAATATTGGACGGATATGAAGGCGTAGATGGGGCTGCGCGGGAAACGGGTTTGGAAGAAAGACCGACTGAGCAGGGAGAGGGTCGACATAATAAGCTGTATCTAGAGGTGGAAATTGAGGAATGGAAGTCGAGAACATGGCAAGAAAAATTGGGGAGCATGAGGAAGCGAGTGAAAGTACTTGTGTATCCGGATGAATATCGCCCGGAGCGAGGCACAATTCGTCAGAATTACATAGGCCGGATGAACAGAGCAATTCGAGAGGCTGTAGCATTGGGTTTGAGCGAAGAATGGGTGGAGAGAGTGGTACGCCCCTGGGTACCAGAAGGAATTGAAGCGCCGGAGGGGTATGTGGGTGAGAAGGACAAACAGTTGATTGAAAACACGACGAGATGACAATTTTTCGAGCTTCAGTGACTCAAGAAACAAGTTAGTGGCTAGCTATATTTCACAGACCCTTCTTAGGCAACGATATCTCATCAGTTTACCCCTGTTTCTGTACTCTATCAGGGTCCCTGAAATTCGGCTTGTCACTCATCAGCCACTCTGACACAAACTTAGCTGGGAAGCTGTACCCGGAATACTATTGAATCTTGACGATGCAGAGTCTCTGGAATTTTGCCAACAACGGACCTGTTCCCATTTGTGGGCGGCGTTATTGAACGAAATCAGCGCAACTGGAAGCCACACAAGTGGAAGTGTAGCTTCGATGTTGAATGCAAGATGGACGATGATCCGTTCATCGACAAATATGGCCTCTAGGTAATCCAAGTAGCAAGATGTGAGCAATGCGGTTCGAAAGGACCTGTTGCGCTTACAAGGAGTCGCGATGCCTTTGGAGTCGCTGCGGCGAGGGCCGGCGGTTTATCCGAATTTCTTGGCAGCGGGGTGCGCTAATGTGAACGAAGAATGGCGCCAAAGAAAAGTTCCCTCAATCTTTGATGTGCGCAACTTTTCACTACTACGACCAGCGCGATTCCTGCACGTTTGCTGATTTTCAACAATCCCACGATGCCGAAAAGAAAGTTGAATGAGAGAGACGTACCAGAGGCTTCCGAACGGTCCTCTCCTATCCCCGAAGTCTCTAAAGTCACCTCCAAACCCTCCGAGCCACTCAGCTCCGCCGAACCCACCTTCTCTTCACTAAACCTAGAGCCTCGTCTTCTGAGAGGTATACGAGATCAAAAATGGTCGTCACCTACACTTGTCCAAAAAGAAGCCATCCCACTAGCGCTCGAGGGCAAAGATATTCTCGCAAGATCAGGAACGGGCACAGGCAAGACGGCGGCATACATTCTACCCATACTTCACCATACGCTCCGCCGCAAAGACAAACGCGTCACATCCTCGCTCATCCTCGTACCGACGAAAGAGCTCGCCGGCCAAGTCACTAAGCTTGCGCAATCCCTCGCCGCATACTGCGGGCAGGAATGCGTTGTTCAGAATTTGGCTGGGAAAGAGTCAGAGGTGGTGCAGAAGGCTAAGCTTGCCGAGTTTCCTGACATTGTTGTCGCAACACCAGCGCGAGCGGCGGCGAATATGAACAATGGCGCGTTGTCGCTAAAAGGCCTGGCGCATCTGGTTGTGGACGAGGGTGACCTAGTCATGGGCTACGGCTTCAAGGAGGATCTCGATTACATTTCCCAAAACATGCCAAAGGGCGTCCAGATCTTCCTCATGAGCGCCACACTTAGCACCGATCTGGATGCTGTCAAGGGCCTCTTCTGCCGCGACCCCGTCGTCCTGAACCTAGACGATTTAGAGAAGGGCTCGCAGCTAGTGCGCCAATACGTGCTGCCCTGTGCAGAGGAGGAGAAGTTTCTGATTCTCTATGCGATTTTCATGCTCAAATTGATCACGGGCAAGAGTATCATTTTCGTGGGCGATGTCGATCGGTCGTATCGGGTCAAGCTATTCCTCGAGCAGTTTGGGATCAAAAGCTGCGTCCTCAACAGCGAGCTGCCCCTCGCATCGCGGTTACACATCGTGGAAGAGTTCAACAAGAATATCTACAACATCCTCATTGCCTCGGACGAGACAGAGCTCATGGGCTCGATGAAGAAGGACGACGAGAAGCGCCCGAAGAAGAGAGCCAAGACCGAGAAAGGCAAGTCAGATTCAGGTGTTTCGCGAGGCATCGACTTCCGCAATGTTTCGTGTGTCCTCAATTTCGATCTACCTGCAACTTATAAAGGCTACTTCCATCGCATTGGACGGACAGCACGTGCCGGCAAGAGCGGAACAGCCATCTCCTTCGTCATTCCGAAAGAAAAGTATCGGAAACACAAGCCGACGACCTTCGCTGGCGCAGAGAATGACGAAGAAGTACTTAAGAAGATACAGAAGCATCAAAAGGAAGGACAGAAAATTGAGGATTGGAAGTTCGACATGAAGAAGTTGGAGCCGTTCAGATACCGATTTGCGGATGCGCTGAGGCATGTGACAAAGCTCGCTGTCCGAGAAGCGCGGATTAAGGAAATCAGGATGGAGTTAGCCAAAAGCAACAAGCTGAGTAGATACGTATGTCATGCCGACCGCTCCTTGATGTCTCAGTATTAACAGCGCCGCAGTTTGAAGAGCATCCTGACGAGCTTGCCCACTTGAAGCACGATCAAAACCTCAACCACCCAGCGAGGATTCAACCTCATCTCAAACACGGTAAGCTTCATCGCGTTCGATTATTCAGATTGTCCGCTTACGTATCATGTAGTTCCCGACTATCTGCTCCCTGGTGGCAGGAAGCCCCAAGATATTGGCTTTGTGAGCATGGACAAGCCGAAGACTCCAAGATTTGTCAAACGGAAGGGGAAGAAGGTGGTGAGGGGGCGCAATGGCAAGATCGATCCGCTGAAGACATTCAATGCGAGAGGAAGGGGGAAGAAATGATCTAAGAGGATTGAGACTTCTATTGCACGAAAGTAGTTGCACAAGAATACTCATCTGCAAACCGGAGACTCAAGCTCTTGTGGAAATGAGCCGCTGTGATGCGCAACTCGTGGAGTGCCCCCCCTTTGGCTGGACCCACTGCCGCGCATCCACTGATCCACTGATCCAGGCGTGCTCGCCTTCCAACTCCCTTTCCTCACCACTTCCCATCTCTCACCACCTGATTGTCCTCCTACCCATTTTCTCCTACGGACAGCATATACACCCATCCATATCCTTCACGTCCCTCCTCACCATAGCACGCGTCCACCAAGCAGTCCAGCAGCTCCCACAATACCACGTAACCCACTGGCTCGCCGATTGCCTCTTCAGCCTCTTCGACACCCGTTGAGACCGATCACAGCACGGACACTCTTCCAGTCTCTCCGCTTTCGTTCTCATACCCTCGCACGCCCACTTCTCATTGCAAGCTTGACACTGCCATATCACGAGGCTGACACCAGTTACGGCTTCGATGAGCACGGGCATGTCGAGCAGGGGACGTCGGACGATATCGCACTCATTGCAGAGGAGGCTGGGAGGTTCGGAACCAGAGGACGATGCATCTGAGGATGATGTGTCCGAATATAAAGCATCTTCGAGGCTGTGGGGCACGAGACAGCGGATGCAAGCCTTACCGATAGCAGAAAAAGAGGTAGAGGCAGCAGTGTTCTTGATCGATGGCCTGTGAATTGCGTAACCGTTTGCGAAAAGCTCCTTCGTAGCCCCCGGCATCAACTCCCTAACCCTTCTCTCCAAAGCCGACTTAACAAGCTCTTCTTCAATGGTGACGGACATCGTATCCGCAAAGATCCTCGCCTCTTCCAAAGCCGCCTTCCTTAGGATATCATCAATACCCAGATCCGGAAGCTTGTAGACTAGATTAACGAGATTCGCAATCGTGTCGCCTTCTACGTTCCTCAGTTTCTGAACCTCCTTTGTAAATGCCTCGGCGGCATGCGGTAAGATATCGTTGACGCCGTACCGCTTGCCGATCAGGTAGAGGTAGATGTTGCCGATGCATTGGCTTTCAGGACCGTATTGGTCTAACTGGTGCGTGGGATACTGGCCCGTGTAGCAGAATTCAAGGAGGGCGCGGAACCCTTTCCATGGAGCGCATTCATCATCGGTATGACGGTCGGGCGGATGACTACTACCACAGGGTTTCAATTGGCTGCGTTCGAAAAGTTTGAGTACTGAAGGCGATATACCGGGGTCGGCGATGATGCCTGGAGTGCCGGGAACGTGATGTTGGCTGAACCAAGTCGATTTGAAGCGGAGCGCTGCAGAGTGGACTTTGATGGTGTGCTTGTTTGCGTAGTGGAGTATTGTATCGGAGAAGATGCCCGTTTTGAAGGCTCTGGTTTTGTGTTAGTGGTGGACCCAAAGTATTATTGAGCGGGCTAGGACTTTGGACAAATGGCTGGACGCGAAAATTCCTTGAGGTATGCTACGGTGACTTACACGGCGAAGAAGTCTTGCGAGGCTGTCATGTTGCTGTCTTGCTGCGGTGGAGACATTTAGACGTGGTGCGGTTGCTATTGATTGCAGTTATGGGTTTAAAGTAGAGCGGACGGGAAAGGGCTGTGTAAGTCGTACGGTTGCGCTGATGAGTTGAGTTTGAAGTGAGAGAAATGGGACACTTAGGAGCGTAAGATTAGATAACACTCCTAAGTCTGTCGTGATATGTTTGTATGAAGAGAAGAAGTAAGGGAATCTGGAAATGGAATTGAATAGTCTGAAAAAAGCCAGCCAGGATGAAATTGGTTCAGATCAGTTGATTGACTTACGTCGTGGTAACTACAAAAATGAGCTCAAGTTACACTACATAGTATATAAGAGTCAAAGAGTGCGCTTTAGTTTCCTCATTCTTCATCACTCAGTGAGCAGGGGCGTATAAGATTTGGTTTAGAGTTGTTGAAGTAAATAAGTTGAAGAGTCATATGACTGAACGGACAATTTAAATGTTTCTTTACGGTCTAATTGTTAGTCACCTCTAAAAACGTAATACTATAGTTTTCTTTTTCATTCATATTCTGCTCGCTGGAGTAAACATTCAACTTAGTTTAGGGGTTTTTAAGTTTCAGCTAGGCGAATCGCACTGCTCAAAATATTCCTTACGGTTGTGTGTAACTCCCTTTTTGGCTGATAGGGTAACGATATTGTGTTATATTAGATTAAATGGCAAAAAAATGGGCTAGGAGTTGTCCAATGCGCGTTATGGTTAACTATGAAAGAATTAAGAAAGGTGAGAGACGCTTGGAACGAAATAAACAATAGACAAATTCATAGGGAAAGCACAATTCAATTCATCAATTTCTATTTAAACTTCTCTCAGCCCATGAAGAGCCTGGGAAGTATAGATGGGAAAGCCATGGGCTTTCACACCACGCATCCAAGATGTTGAGACGCCCAATCCAACCTATCCAAACCCATGATCATGCTTGCATCCTGTGAAAGAGGACTGCAAGAGCCTCCAACCCTTCTATGAACCGCGCGTAATGGTGTCGTCTGCAAGGTGGTATAGCTTCCGCGTATTCGGATCGTGCTTCTAGCCTTCACGGGCAGCGTGGGCAAGGTCGATCCTTGTTTTTCGACGAGACTTTGATCGGATATTCGCATTTGAAGACAGCCTTGCGGAGGTTGCATGTCCAACAATGTAGGAGAGTGATCGATCCATCTGGGCCGATAGAAAGTGGGAGCTCTGCTGCAGCACTCGGCACCGCTTTCACTAGCCTCTCGTAGTCTTCAGTCCGGATAAGACTTGCAGCGTAGGCATGTAGTTGCTTAAGGGTTTTGTCACGCAGGAGGGATAGAGTAAAGTTAGTGAACACCGGATCGTGCATAATATCCATGAGAAGGTTGGCAACAGAGAACAGCGTTTTTTCGTCGGGAGTTTGGCTGGCGATTGTGATGATGCTCTCCAATTGTCCGCTCGCAAAATCATGTAGACCTTCCACTGAGCGAGAAAAATCTGATTTCGGAACGTCGAGGTGATGTTTGGCCTCTTCAAGTCGTGACTTTGAAGTGGTGGTATAGGATCCGGTATAGCAGAATGATAGCGAGGATTTGAATGCTTCAACGCTTCCGAGCCTCACCATTAGCACCATCTGTTCAATATTAGAGATATAGAGACTTAATGTGTTTAAAGTCATACTTGGACAGTACATACCTCTTGCTTCGCTGTGTCGATCGTGAACAAACATTTTGTCCAATTCGTTTTCTGAGCTAGAATCGTGGTGTGCGCTTTGAACTTGTGCTTCTTGTCGAGGACGATGGTGATATCAGAGAACATGCCAGTCTCGAGAAGCCTTTAGTCTTTGTATCAGCTGTGACCTCGCTATTTCCTGGGTTTCGCACTTACTCGGCGTAGAATTTGGAAGATCCGGTCTTCACCTTGCTCTCAGCGACAGCGATCTTGGCGTTAGAGGTCATCGTTGATTAAGCCGTGACTATGCTATGGGACATAGATATGTAGTTCGCTTTGTCCAAATGTCCTTTGGTCTGGAAAGGGTTGTCAAGAGAGAAATTCAAGAGCAGTAATTAGAGCTTTATAGGGCTTTGCGTAAGGCTGGAGAGACGAGCTCCTTGCTAACCCACGGGTAGCGAGAGGATACGGAGTAAGAGAAGTGAGAGTGAAAGTCAAGGCGGAGGGTCTCACTTGTGAAGTGATAGGATCGGTCCAAACGTACATCGATTCCAAGTATGCCACTGAAGCCATGTGGAGAGATGAGTCCGATACGGCAAATTAAAAAAAAAGGATGGAGCTCGCGCATTGAGCCCTATCATATATCATCGATAAGTTCCCGCAAGAGAGAGGAAAAGACCGTACCTGGTAGAAACCGCTCCTGCCAAGCTAAATTTCAAACAGTGTCTTTAATCAGGCCTATCTTTGAGTTACCTGAATTGCTCTTTCCTTTCCAAGTCTTGGTGATGTCACGGCCATACCCTCTCACTGTGTGTATCTCCCCGTCAACAACCCGAATATTGCCTGTATATCACATGTTGTACTTGTAATTCCCACAATTTGCGGTACGTGGATAATTTCGGGGAACATCCCTCACGGCATCGCCGATTGTTACCCCCTTATCTTACGCCTCCTATCCTAAAACAAAAAGAGCAAATCGTAAGCCTCCATATACCTCCCTACTCACAATTCTTTACGGAATTCCTCTGACATATTTCTCTCTTGATTAGTATGCTCCAGGGATGGGTCTAGTTAAGGATTAACTTAACAACATAATATTGGTAAGCCAGTCATGAAGAAACGCGAGAAAAACGGCGTATAGAGGGCTCTGTACTCTATCATAGGGGTTTATAGGGTGAGGTGCAAAGATTACTTATCAGGAGGATTCGGAGGGCGTCCATCGCTATTCAGACGTTCGGAATACACTAAATGTATACATTATAGAGTGTTAATAGCACGGAACTAATCAAGGGAACACGGTACCACCCCGAGAGAGTTACCATATCGCCTTCCAAACGTCACAAAGCCAATTCGCAAGCCTTTTTCAATTGTATATTACAGCGTTGAACTTTATCTCACTGACAAAGGATCCGTCTCCGCTTCACGTGCGTCCACTTCCCAAGTTCATCCACCATCGACCCCTCACCAAAACCACCCAACCACACATCGATCGATAGCAGCGCGATAACTTCGGAGTACTCATCGCTCTGCAGCTTTGCCTTTGCCATTATTTACTGCAGCCGACTTCGTTTTCTGCTCTCACCATCTCCTATGATGCAAAAAGCAAGCGACGAAGAAGATAGATACTGAAGTTACTAACCATACAAAGTGAAAGATATATAAGGAACTGAAAGCTGACATGGTAATTCGTGTCTGAGGACTGTTGATAGGAAATGCCATGGATGGGTTGATAGGTACCATCGAAGTGTTTAGGTTCATTAATCTAGATGAAATCACCACTACGACGAACAGCTAGTCATTATGGTGCCCAGATAAGAAAACCTAGCTCTTGTAGGCTTAGTGGAAAAGGTTTTCGGGAAATAGAAAGGGATAACAAGGGTTTCTTTTGTGTTGATGTGCTAGTAGAGAGGAAGCGCTGTGACGCGTTGAGATGTCCGAATCAGCATGGGTCATAACGAGGAAATAGAGACAGCGAAACGAGACGAACAAAGGATGAAGTATAGCTCGTCTTCTTGTTGGTAGGGCAACGTCGTGGAGCCGCGGAGCACACAGTGGCTCTTCCTGCCAGCGACTCCCTGTCCACCTCACCCCACCATCACAACAAGCCATGAGTTCCTACTCGCACGCAACCCTACCTCTAAAGCTAACGCACACGGCTATCATCGTTCGCATGTGGTACGCTAAACCAACCAATCGTAACAGCTCACTGTTAGTCTACCCAACAATGCCAAGACGCACAGAAGTGTAAAAAAGCGTCAACCCAACCCTCGGAATCTCAAAAAGCGCAATGACGGACAGCACCGGCGTTCCTCCGAGTACCCCGCACACGTACAAAACATAGCGTTGCTTTTGTTCGACTCTGATCCTTTGGGCATCCATCCACGAAGCTCGGGTTCCCGGCCGCGGGCCCTCGCGCACCGAAGCGCAAATCTTGCGAGCAAACCTACGAGCCGTGCCGACGCCAATCACCTTCCCGTCTGAAAGTGTTTCAGCGTGTGACACATGCGCTGTGATAGTAGGGAGATACGTGAAGAAAAAACTTTTCTCGGTGTTGGTGTTGGGTAGACCGTTAGGGTATCTGTAAGAGCCCTAAATAACCGCCCGTGTGGGTCTACGTTGGGCTGAATGCACTGCAAATCACGCAGCAAGTGGAGACTGGGCAGCGATGAGAGCCTCAACCCGTGCCCCTGGTACCCAAGCAAGCCGTTTGGTTGTTCCTTCGGGCAGCGAAGTGGGCAGAAAACGTGGTGTAGATGGGTAGAGGGACCGGGAGGGTGAGTCACTGTTTGGGTATTAGGAGGGTCTAGCAGGAGGAGCAAAGGAGAAAACGGGGGTATTGATGAGGTCAGATTGAAAACGAGAGTATGAAAAGGAGAGAAAAAGGAAGGAAGGCGCGCGCCAGTCCCACCCGTTCGCTGGATTTGACATGGGTGCTTAGCCTTTGATGTCCCCGCGTAAGTTTATGGGTCGCTCCACTACCTTCGGCCTGAGATATCTCCTTCTCGTATTTGTTGAACTGGCCCTCTCAATAGGAATTTGATAGCTCTTTTACACAACCGAGGTCTCGAAAGCCCTCCGATCGCTATGTGCCAAAATCAACCCATTTCGGAGATCGTGTCGAAACAATTCTGACAAAACGGAGATGTTCGTTGTTGAGGCTAGTGTAATCGCGAGATCGTACTATACTGCGGAAGCACTGACGTTGATAATGCCACTGTAGCACGAAATGCCGACATCGCATCGCATGGCAAGATCTCAGAGAGGCTTCAAGCCATCGATCTAGATCATGCAGGGCGTCGCAGCCACTTAAGTGAGCGTTTGATACTGAAAATGGGTCGAGGTCAATTCAAACGTGAATTGGATCGGTCCGCGAGACACTGGACCTCGGGAAGCATCCTGTGCTTTGCAAACGTAAATCGACCATCGGCAGTCGCTGCATAGGGCGGGGAGAACGGGATGCCAAGGTGGAGTTTGATTGTGCAACTCCGACGATGGACCTGGTAGTTGGATTGAATCTCTGCAATATGTTCTGTAAATGGAAGTGGGAGAATTTCTGGAGTTACACCAAGGCAGATACTACACATGCAGAGAAAGACCTAGCTCTCTGCCAGGAAATCCCGGAGAGCCACAGTGGTACAGCAGCCTGACATCGATAGCACGAGGAAACTGAGGGTGTGGGAGTATTGGATGAGAGTGCGTAGAACTTCAATTGAATGTAGAGATACTGACGATCATAGTATCCGTAGAGCTAATACGTCTGTGGCCGAGTGAATGTTGGTCGCTAGAAAAGGAGAGAAGAGTTTAGAGGTAATACCTGTGCCACTTCCCAAATTCTATCGCCGGAATGTGGCCGCGGCTTCCCTCTCCTGTCAACTTTTCAGCGGCTTCGAAAGACGGGAATATCAATCGTGAGAATTACGTAGTTACTGCAGAGATTCCGCTTCACTGTCGTGTTTCGAACACGACCTGTGGGTCGCTTCCGTGCTGTCCGACCTGCTTTTGTTGGGAGTCGACAGATGTCAGACTGCCGGCAAGACCCTTTTGGCCTCTCTCACCGGTAACGAGGAAAAGTCGGAGGGTGGGTGTACTTGTTACACGGAATACAGGTGTCTTTCCATTGTTGGACTGTAGTTGGAGTATTCGAGGCTAGCTGGACGGAGGAGCAGTCTGGACGGCTGTGATTTGCGTGGCAAGAGCCAGTCAGACGACATTTGGCGCGTCTACTCGTCTTGGTGGCAGCACGCATATATTCTGTCTAGCGCTGCGAGATTAACGAGGAGTGCGGGTGGCCGTCACGGTGTTCCTGCATTGGCAAGTGGATTCGAAGCCAACTGACGTGGCTGACTTGGGAGAGGGCAAGCTGACGCGCACGCCCACGATGCCAATCAAGTAGGATTGTGAGATCCGCGAGGGAAAAGCAATGAGGTTGTCGTACTAGGATCAGGCAAGACGCAGAGGTCCCATATATAGTTGACGTTGGCCATGGCAGATGTGAGATGATGAGGTAAGACCATGTGTAGAAAAATAACGACTGCTCCTGACAGGAAGCGTTAGCTGCCGGACGGCCTTAATTTAGTGTGCTGGGCCCGATAGCCTGCAGTAGGTGTTCAGGTGGCTTCGTACAGTAGGTGGTAATATTAGAAAGCGGTGAGCGGTGAGAACCATCGCAGCGAAGTGGCGGGTAGAGCCGGAAGTGCGGGCTGCAGCTCGAGCGAGGTTTCATGTGTGCAGATTCACTGCAGAACAAGCGCGGGGCAGAGGGAGAGGCAGAGGATGATGACCATACAAGGCGTCCAGTCACCCACCGTCGAGACGTGGGCGAGTGTTGTGCATGCATTATACGCATTACGGGGCGAGCCAACCAAGAACTTTGAGAGGAAAGCGAGCGTCGGGGTCAGCGGATGGTGATTGATCAGTCCGCGCATACGAGAGCACCGGCAATTAGGTTGGATATAGTAGCCCATATGGGCGTCAACCAGCCATACGCCTTCGATCGCCATCGTTCTCTCGCGCCGGACCAGCTGCATTATTTCTGCGAGGTTGCTGCGGAGTCACCCATAGCCGAATCCTCTAGAACACACCAATTGCGTCCCGTGAGCCGTCTTCAAGGCAGAAGCACCAAAGAAGAGAGGAGCAAGAAGACGGGCGCAACGCCATCAGCCCGTGACGAATGGCCTACGGGGGACAGACGGGAGGCAGTTGAGCAGTGCGATCGTTGGGCTCCAACTCCATAAGCAGCAGCACACTTTTAGCCTTAGCATGCAAGTGCAACCTTGCGCATGGCCCCTGTCGTATTTTAATCGAAAAAATACCCTCTCCCAGTTCTTAATTTATTCGAAAAAATACTCCCCCAGCTCCGGCCCATCGTCATCCTCAGCCGTCCGTCTTTGCTCCTTCCCGCCAAACCCCTCGGACCTCCATCACCGCACTCTTCCCTCTCCCCAGACCTTCATATCCTATGTCGACGCCCTCGCTTTCGCCCATCCATATTGTTGACGCTCGAAGGGTACGACGCTATCGATAATCGCATCGCATCGCATTGCATCGCCGCCTAAAGGGCGTTCGCCCGCCATCTCACGGTATTCCACCAAGAGCAACCACCGCAGCCTCGACGGCTCCCCACGAAAGCGACAATGAACGCCACCGTCGAGTCGTGCTCAGAGGAGAGCGACAACGAAAATGGCATCTGCTTGGACCCGTCGTCTCGCAACGTCTCTGCGAACGTCTCCGCGAAGCGCTCGTCCAACGAGATGGACACACCGGTCATCTTCAAAACCGAACCCGATGATTCTGGGTACTCTACTGCCGCCACGAGCATGAGTATGAGCAGCGCTGATATGGCAAGTCAAACCAAGAGCGCTGCACCAATCCCTCCTCCCAGCCCAGCGGCCTCGAGACGACGACCGAGCATTGTCACCGAAGATAGGAAGCATAGCAGCCAGAGCAGTCCGCGCGCAAGCAAGCCATTGCAGCGTGCGGGCTCTGCTGCCTCGAGACGTCCGGCGAACAATCGTCGCTCAACCGTGACGGAGGAAGTGGTGGACTGTACCGACCCGAACTGTACGGAGTGCGGCCCTCACGCCCTCACCAATCGCTCTAGGAGAGGCCAACCCTCTCATGGCTCCTCTCTCTCCGTCTCCTATCCCTACGACGTTCGCTCGCAACGCTCCGATCCCGCGCCCTCCACCTACACGTCCCCTCCATCTCCGACATATAGCCGACAGCCTGGCCCTTACGTGCAAGGACCAGCTATTGTCCAACCCGCGCAGACACGTCGACGGTCGTCCTCGACCACAGGGGCTCGGCGCCCCATGAGTTACAGCGGAGAGCCCGGCCACAGCTACTGGGTCCCGGGTATGTCCACGGGCTACCCGAACCAGTCTCAAGAACACGGTCCTCCCCCTTCAATGGCACGCTACAGCATGCAACACCAACAGATGCAGCACCCTCAAATGGCTCCATACATGATGCAACAGAATGGCTTGTACTATCCTCCTGGACAGCCAGCACAGACATCGCCGTCTTACGAATACCAGAGGCCTCCCCTGTCAGCTCGTACATCCTCAACCGCTACGTATCAAGCTCGCGGGCCTATGGTTGGGAATGCTCCAGTGATAACACAGCCCGACAGAAGCGAACCAATGCCTTCTGCCCGCTATGCAAACTCGCAGGCACGACAAGAGCAGTATCCACCGCAGCAGGATGAGTCCGAGTCCTCTGAGTTCGACTCTTCATCGGAAGAAGAGGAAGAGCAGGAAGAGGAGCCACGTCCTACTCGTCGACGCGAATTGATGCCTCCACCTGAGCTCAAAGCCAAGAGCTCTCGAGACCGACGACCCAGCCTCCGGCACGCAAAAACTACCCAAGTAGTCAACGAGCACCGCCGCATGTCAAAGTCCCAGGTGCTTCCAGAGCGCCCAAGAGTGCGAGACCCGCGGGACCCGCGAACATCCCGATTGAGCAACAGCACGGGTCATTCCCGCTCTGCTTCGACCAGCCGTCCCACATTGATCCAGAACTCTTCCAAGGCTCAGTCGTACGAAGCCCAGCGTCCGGCTAGGGTCATGGTCGAGAACTCTAAAACACGGCGCCGTCAGTCATACCAGCCTTACGGGACGGAGTACGATTTCGAACCACCTACGAGACCACGGAACCGCGACTCGAAGATCTATTATGATGATGAGCCTGAATACGATCAGAAGAGTCGCAAGAGGAGCTCCAGGATCATCCGGGATGAGCAGCTCGAGGCTGAGCAAAAGCGACGGAACCGCGACTCTAAGATATACTACGACGATAGTCATGATGCTATTGCTGTTCAAGAGCGACCTCGCCGAAAGACCGACGCCTCTGCCACCAAACGCTCCGAGTACGTTGAGCGCCGTTCGGCCATGGATGCCGCCGAGGCATATCAGCAGCGTGCCCGTGGAAACGAAGTTCCTCTCAACGACGAAGTCCACAGAGCCGCCCTTAAGAAGCAGACTCGAACTCCTTCGGACGGTGGCTCCACCCGCAGCGACGACAAGAAAAGCCGCGTCAGCCGAGCCCCGACGACGGTAACAAACGGCGGTGGTGGCGAGATTCGTCTCCGAGTAGATGCTTCTGCGCCCCTCAGTGTTTCGTTCAACGGCGACATGGAGGGTCGAACTCTTCAGGTCCAGCCTGTCGAGGGTGGAATGGCCGATATTGTGATTGGTAGCGCACGCGACAACGAAAGCGTATATCGAAGTGAAAGAGGCAGCGTCCACGGCGGTCGAAAGTTCATCACGGCAACCCCCAGACGCGATGCCGAGGAGTCGTCAGTTCGCAGTGGGCGCAGCAGCAATAGCAGACGAGAACTCGATCGCAGAGCAACGACGACATCGGAAAGACCTGCCAACATTCTGAGGCGCCGTACCGAATACTACTGAGACCTTCCGCCTAGACCTTCGATCTATCTCACTCCCCGACAATGGATCGCTCGAACGACTTTATTCACGCTATTATTTTCTTCCGGGTTTCTCATCTACTTACACCTTTTCTCCATCGCGTTGCACCCGCTTTTTCTCTCGGGCGGATCGGAGTGGAACCAAAAGCTTTTCTACCCTTCGAAAAAAGTTTCCCGGCGTCGTTCCAATCCGCTCTTCCAAAAGAGAACGAAAAGTTTCCGCAATGCTGTGTATTCCCGCTCTATTCCCCCATTCGCACTTTTTTCCAGTATTTGCTTTATCTTTACCTTTGTTTGCCTACGTGCTCGCTTGCTTCTCCGCGACAGTGCAGGACACGATCATGGGTATTGTTAGACTTGGGACGCTCACGCGTATGCGCGAGAGTTTGTTCCGATCTCTCTTCGACGGAACGGACGGAAATGTATGATCGGTTGTGTCATTTTCTTCTGCTGTTTTCTACTCGTTTTATTTTTAACCGTTCTTCTTGGAATGCTTTTGAGCGAGCGAGCGAGCAATATCTTTTCGATTGTGCTTCCGAGTTATCCTGCCCCGCCGCGTTTTCTGTTTCCAACATATATTACCATTTTCATTCGCACAATACCTGCTCCTTCCGGGAGGCTTTTTCGGCTTTGGATTGGATGGATCCGTTTGAGGTTTTAATTCCCCCCCCTTTTTTTCTTTTCTTTGATGGATCCGTTTACCCCTTTTTCGTTGGCTGGCTTTCGGTTGGTTATGGAGAGGAGGGATGATGAAACACGGGGATTTATGGAGCTGCTAGAGCAGCTACGACTGTTACGAACGATGGAACGATGATTGACGCAGCGAGATGTCTTTGATTTGATGATGGCAGAAAAAGGACTGGATGAGTGGGCTTGGGGATCTTGATGGCAAAGATTGTCGTAGGTAGTTGGATTCCAATGAATCTGAAAGCAATATAGAGCCTCCTTGCCCGAATATTTGGTCCTCCACACTCATTTCTCCCATTACTTCTTCTCGCGTATCTTGCCCGCACCGCGTCAAAATAATTCATTTTCTCAATGCTACATCACACCGATGCCACGGCTCAGGTTTCGCATCCTTCCTCGTTGGGATTCAGAAAACACATCAGTCTTCTAGAACGAAAAGATCCACATCCACTCCATCTTTCTTTCTTTCCGATACACGCACGCGAAAGGGGGCTAAGCTTCTACCGTCAGGAAACATGCCAACCAGCCCGCCAACGCATCTACCCCAACGTCGACACGGACACGGACACCGACACCGACTTTGTCGCCGTGATCATCGTCGTCCTCACCGTCCTCCAGCCCTAATTTCGCCTTCCCAAACCCCCGAGACACTTCTTCCCTCCCCTATTCCAATTCCACAAAACCGCCACGTTGCCTTCCCCATGCCACACAGCATAGTGCCCATACCCTTCCCTTCATCCCCAACCCGCGCATCCCCGCCGCACCAAAAAAAAAAGGCGGCCCCAGAAACCGAACGTCCATCAATGCCATGTCATGTCACAAAAAACTCCCTCAAGATCGCTCCCGTTTAGCCATGCGCCGGGACGCGGCGAGCGGAAATAGTCGGTATGGAATCCCCAGTCGGAACGATAATTAAATTTCTGCCTGGAAGGCGCGACACGCGCGAGGCAGCCCGAGGGGGGAAGGGAGCGCGTCTTGAAACATGTTACAGAAGTTTATAGTTGTACTTATAGTGCGTGCGTGTGCGTGCGTGAGACACAAGTCATGTGATATAACACATCACGTGATATAAAAGAGAGGTCAACGTGCAGGTGTCAAACGCTACTCTGAGACCGTGGAGCTGAACTGTCATGTCAAACCTTGCCTATGACAGACAGACGGATGTGACAACATTCCTTCTGAACTAAACCAGGTGCGTTGAGCGCCATCACTCACTCAGAGTCACCACCGCCAACTCACCCGTTTCATCTTACTCGCCTCACTTCCCACCCGTCGGCCATCACTTTTCTCCTCACCTCGTCAACAAAGAAATCCAAACCAACCAACCACTTCTAAACGCACCTCCGAGTGGCAAACTCGCTGCGTTGGCAATCCCACCTCATATCCCACCCCATCCCATCCCATCTACTCCCCCTCCCGCCGTCCTAAAAAGCGGAGATCCCCAAGCGTGGCCGCGCCGTTGCTGCCGTGCAACGACTGAACACCTATCTATACAGGCAACTACTGATAGAAGAGGGGGAGGGGGAGGGGGGTTGAGCGAATATAATATCTCCAAGCGAGAATTGCTACAGTAGCTTGCATGCTTTTGCTTACTGTTAGATTAACCAAGGAAAAACATGGGTCATCACGTGTGTTCACCGGTTTCCCCAAGGTTTTTGGCTTGCGTATTTATGCATGTGGTATTGTAACGTACAGTATCGGCGGCTTGGGTAAGCAGTGGGCGGGTTAGTTAGTGTATGCAGGTGTTATGTGGGCGACGAGAAAGATGAGGAGGTGGGTGGATGGGTGGGTGGCGAACTACGCCGTCCCCGGACCAACGAGGGCCCTTCTTTTTTGTCGTCTCGAGGCAGGCAGGGCGAGGGCTACAGGTATGCACGACATCGAGAGTGAGGTGAGAGATGCATGCATGCATCACGCGGTCAACATGTGCAACACAAAATATCTGCCATGATAGATAGAGACGGTTTCTTCTCGATTCAATGATGTGACTTGCTTTTTTTGGCGTAGGGTCCGCTGCTATGCAAGGCCGTCCAGATGTAAGAAAGCCCCAAGCAAATCATGCCAAATATGCCATTTCGCCAGCCCGACTTTTTTGTCCCAGGTTTTTGTGGAAAGAATCGTTAGGAGAGAGAATTGTAGAGAAATGATGAGGTGTCGAGTCGTACGACCCACACACATCTTTTGCTGCACCTACCCCACCATTCTACTGCATGCGCTTGATAACGACAGACGCGCCTAGTCGTCCTCAGTCAAGTCGCCGTACTCCCATTGGCCCCTCCTCTCCTCCTTAGCGGTAATCATCCTCTTCTTCAAGGCAGCAAGGACATCTTCCGCATTCCGTTCCCAGTTCTTCAACTTCTTCGGTACCATGGCGAGACCCTCGCTGATGACTTCGGCGTTCACGCTGTCCTCTCCAGTCTTGCTATCCTTGGGGTCGAAGAGCGTCACCCAGAGAGTTCCGTCCTTCTCCACTTGGTCGACGTTGGCGACGAGCTGGCGGTCTGCTGTCTCTTGCGCGATGACATTGACGGCGTCGGCGAGATACTCTGGGTTGCCGGGTAGTTGGATGAAGGAAAGCTGAGCATCGAGGGCCTGAGGCTTCAGCTTCGATGGAAGGAACTGAGGCTGCGTAAGGGGACGAAGACGGGTCCACGGCACAAGCTCTGAGTTACCGAAATCAATGTAGACGACTTCCGCCTTCTTTGCCTCGCGGTCGTTCCGTCGAATACGCGCACGGTACCACTCGTCATCTGCAGTGAATTTGGCAGCCACGAAGTCGCCGGCCTTGGGGGGATTGGGCAGACCAGCATTGTTTGAGGGGTTTAGGTGAAAACTGCGGAAGGCGCTCATGAGCTCAGTCAAGGCTGCTGTGCCCGTACCGACTTGCTGCAGCTTAAGCCTACCATCGTCAGCAACGTGCGTGACCACAACATCACGGTAGTCTTTGCGTCGCTCTGCTTCCGCTTCGCCGTTCTGGCCAGCAGTTGCTGCACCCTCGGTAGCATCCCCCTCCTCATCTTGCGACGGATCGTAGTCGTGCCACAAACCCTTTCGCGCCGCCTTGGCCTTTTCCTCAGCAGCAAAGAGCTCGTTCGCATTGCCAGCTTTCTCGGCAGAATAGGCATGCACCGTGGCGAGACCTTCTTCTACAAGTGTCTTTGCAAAGTTCTCGCGATTGATGTATAGCGTTCCAATGAAGCCACCGACCTTGTCACAGTCCTCTACGTCAATCTCAACGTCTCGCTGTTGGCAACGCTTGTTTGCAAAGTCATGCGCTTCTTGGCCAAATGGCTCTCCCTTATCGGTAGGATTCCGTGCAGATTTAGGTGCTCGGATGCCAGAGAGAACAAAGGTGAGTTTGGCGTTCTCGCGAGGTACTAGTACCGTGAAGCGCGAACCTGACTTGACAAAGTCTACAATCGCGGGGACCTTTCGTTGGCGGGAAAGCAAAGTGAGCTGACGCTTCGCCTTCTCGAGTGATTCTGAGTAGTCCACGTATTGCTTTGTTGAAGGGGCCTTTGGTGACCAGATACCTTTCTGTGCCTCTTGAGCGGCTTGTTCGGCGAGCAGCAGATCATCGTAGATGGGGCTACGGTCTGTATCGTCCTGTCGGTGGCGGATGACCGATGCCATGCCATTCTCCACGAGTAGCAGACCGATGTTCTTGCCCTGGAAAGTAACAGTAGCCATTTCACGCTCATCGTATCCCTCGTTGGCGGGCCGCTTGCCGTCGATGTGAAACTTGACCTGCTTTCCGATCAACCTCTTACGCAGGAACTCCTTAGCCTCTGGTCCCCATGGTGATTGCTTAGGGTCAGTCGGCTTCGGCTGGCGAACACTGCTAAGGTTGATGCGCTTCTCAGCGCCAGCCTTGTTTCGCAGGAACAAAGTATCAGCACTCTGGATTCGTGTGACGGTGGCTTCAAGCTCGCCAGCTGCTGAGCCCTTTTGAGCAACATGGCCTTGGTAGAGACCTTGCCGGCTGTCCCGCGCAACCTTCTCAGCTTGTCGCAAAATGCCCATTTCCTGACCAAGCAATGTTGTGTGGTGGTCGGTACATTTCGCCAGACCAGCCTTGAGCAGGTGGGGAGAGATGCTGCCTTGCAGAGGATGCTTTACATTTGCCACAATTTGTCCGTTCGGCGTGGTGCCTAGGACGTTCACGATCACGTTTCGCTGCAACAGTCGCGTCTCGATGAATTGATGCGATTCATCGCCGAAGGCTTCTGCTGGCTGTTCTTTGCCATCAGATGGGTTCGTTCGCTTCGTAGCTGGTGCCCGCAGACCAGCTAGCAGGACCATGGTTTGAACGTGTTCGGTTGGCGACAGGAGGAACCGGATGATCATGCGGTCTCCCGAAAGAACCCTCTCGACAATGCCTGTGTCCGGTTAGTAACGTTCCACCCGCGCAATACGTATACAACTTCACTCGTACCATTGATGTCTTTGCCCTTGTTGTCGTCTACGAATTGCTTGGCATCGGGGAGCTCATTGGAACTGTTGATCCTGCCGCCAGACTCCTGCCACAGTCCCTTCGAGTCGGCCTTTGCCCGTGCCTCGAGGACTTGCAGCTTCTCAAGTAGTGCAGTGGCCTCCTCGGAATCATCCTTGCGACCAGCATCGTCACGAAGCTTCAACCAGCCCTCTGCAACTGCTTGTTCGGGGAATTGTGTTCGATTCGGCAGCGAGATGATTCCATATTCGCGATTGGCGCCCGTCGGGATCTTGTAGAGCACGGTGAACCTGACAACTTTACCTACAAGCAGGCGGCGGAGAAAATCGCGGGATTCGAAGGCGAATTGCTCGTCGCCCTCGCGCTTCAATCTCGGTGCGGTGACGAATGCTAAGCTCAGCGTGCGCTCTTGTTTCGCATTGTTGAGGTTGTGTAGGACAACCGTGTCGCCAGAGAGGACGCTTTTGACCTTCGCCTCGAGAGCCATGGTTTGCGGTGGTGAGATGCTGCTGGAGGTGAAGCTATTAGCTACCGTGTTCTCAAGCCCTCAACCGAAGATCATGGTGGGGCCGAGTGAGTGCGCACCTACTTCAATTGGGGAAGCCAAACAATGTTGGAGGTGAAGGACGAGAGATATGCAATTGAGCTCTAGGAGGAATTCGGGGTTGAGCTCAACAGGTGGTAGTACGGAGAGATGGTGCGATGTTGCTTATGCACTGTACGTTGCTTGGGACTATCCGTTTGTGTGGGGTTTCGATCTAGGCGAAGCTTAGACTCCAAACTACACTTCACTCCACTCTAAGAATACGTCGAATATACCGGCCCTGCATGTTATATTGGGGACATTGGCAAATAGCCTAGCAGCCGTTTATATAATATTTTAATATCGATCGAAATTACAGTTGTTCTTTGATCTGGAGATAATACTTCTTAACAAGGCTACTTTCACTTCCCCTCTGCTATCTCACACACATGCACTAAACGCAGAATAAACGAGGGTATATTGCGGGGGTAGCAAATCGTTCACTTCCCTTCAATCAATCAATCAATCAACCAAACAAACAACCGTAAAAGAATCTAAAACGCTGGATAGTGATGTAATCAAATCAATCACCCAACAAACATCACTTCGATTACCGTCATCGTGTCACCCACATCCAACAACAACTATGCCCCTCGCTCGACGTACTCCACCTGATCAACTACACCCACCTCATCCCGTGCACTCTTGTTCCCAACATCGTATCCGCACTCACTTCCTCACTCACACGGGCCAGTCCAATAGCCAAAAAAGTATAATACAAAGTGAGGATCCTTCCATTGCACGTCCATCAATATGAAGAAGAGATCGAGGAAAAGGGTCGCGTGACTGCTTCAACCCGCGAAGCCGGACCATCTACGAGCTCGCCAGTGCAGAAAATCGACCCTATTGCTGCTGCTGGCCATTTCTCAGAGGCGTCATGCGGCATGATCGGCATGCACCGCCAGGTGGGCTACGCTCTACAGCTGCACGAGAAGTCCGTTAGTTGAGGGAACTGACTTCCCTCAGCTCTTCTCGTGGTGTCGAGCGCCATCGATTGACAGCTTGTTGCCTTGCGCAGTCTGCCAGAAATCCAAGCTCGCGATGACATCGTAACCCAGCTCGTCTTCGTAGGCATATAGGATCTACCTCAGTGTTAGCTTGTTGCACACATGCACGCATAGTACTTTACTCACCTCTCGTGTGGATGTGTGTAGCCACCTGATGTTTTTGGCTGTGACAATATGTACCAAGCCGCCGCTCTCCATATGCCGGATTTCGATGAAGCTCGGTTCGAAAGCGAGGATATACGGGTGGAAGATGGCAAAAGCCTGCGGTGTGCCTTCCCAGATGATTCTCCAATCCGGCCGAGCTCTCCATCCATTGCGATTAACAAAGAATGAGTAATCGGTATAGCAGAGCAGGAACTCGCTCGCCAAGCGTTCGATATGGATTGGCTTGATGTTCTCCTTGCGGACCACAAAGTCGAGCGATGTGTCGGCTTGATCAAGCAGGGATTGCGTTTCAAGCGTCTCGAGACTGACTACTTCGAAACCACGCGCACATCCAACGCAGAGCTTAGAGCGCAGGAAGTGTATGGACGAAGATTCGGTAGGAATATAGAACTCCTTGTACGGCTTGAGCTGGTCTTGGTTGTTGGAAAGCATTTTCGCGAGCCCTGATTTTCTAGACTTATTGGCCATGTTCTCCTTAGGTTCATAGACCTTGATAGTCGTGGAGAGGGTGGACGTCTTGACAGTAGCAACGAGCTGCTGTCCAAGACATATGCCGCACTTAAAGAAGTTGGCGTGAGTAATCTTCTTGCCTCGTTTCGCGACGGCTTGGGAATCGTCGGGGTCCAAGGCTTCCATAGAGTAAGAATACAGTGTCTTCTCAGCGAGGACAAGAACGATTGAGTGCTGCTCAAGAACATCGATTTGCGTGACACCTTTACAATCCAGCACTCTCCGGGGCTTGTGAGAAGCATCTTTCGGCTTGCGATCACCGACGAAGACGCCGGCATCAGTACCGTAAGCGAGTTTCCGACCGCCATCTGCCGTCTGTTAGCATGCACTCTGTGGATTTGAGATACACCTACCAAGCGGCACAGCACATGTGACTCGCATTGTGGAAGCAAAATACCCTTCGTTAAGAATAGTCTGAGTGAAGATATTGCTCCTCTCCTTCAATGTCCGTTGCTGGGAATCAATGTGTTCCATCCATTTTTGCTGCGAGATTAGCGTACTCGCATAAAGGGTCGTTTCGTAGCCGCCCTTTCCGAGGTGTTTGAATGTGAGTGGATATGTTTGTTGTTTTGCCGCGTCACCTTTAGGTGTGGCACCTGCAATGGTTTTGGCACTCATCAAGTTTGCAGAAGGCCGTTTCGCAATCCCAACCTTAGGATTGATCTCATCCATCTGACCAATGACGAGAAGCTCAAGAGGAATGGGCTTCTTGTAGACTTTCTGCTCCTCGCGCTTGTTGACGGTCTTAACGCGAACAAGAAGAATGGCGTGATCGAACAAATAGCAAGTAATGTCGCCAACGTTCTCAGTCGGTGTCTTCTTCAAATTGCCCTTGAAGACCAGTTGGCGGTTTTCATCCGTCAGTTTAAGGTCGACGAATTCGCCAGGACGGAATTTGAGATCGCGGTTCAGCTGCATGAGGTTGAAGTGGTTTTCGGCTTTGCCGGACTCCACATTGACCTTGGATAGCGTCTCCTTAATCAGCTTGACGGCCTTGGGAATGTCTTTCTTGTCAGGATTGTCATCTGCAGTACACTTCAAGATGCCCTCAAGCAAGAGCGGATATCTTGCCAATCTCGTGGTCGGTTTTGTGAGGTAACCATTTAGCTCCAACTTCCTGGACTCCTTCATTCGCTCCACTTCGTCGACAAACTTGGCGAACTGTGGATTGGTGCGTTTTTCATGCTCAAATTCATACTTACCGAAGAGCTGATTCGCTCCGTATTTGATGAAGGGGGTGAAGTGCGGCACATACTCGTTGAATATATCGCCTATCGAATGGACCACCGGATTCTGTTGCTGACGTCGAGTGAGGGATTCTGCGAGCCTAGAGTTGATCATATAGACCTCTTGACAATTGGAGAAGACAGTTCGTACGAACTTCTCGCGGCGGTGCTCCGGGATCGGTGAGGTTGCGGGGTTTCGCAGAGGCTTCATCCAGAAATCTCTGAGATATTCTAGATCCTTGACAAAGTCACGCTCCGTATACATCAATTCTGATATGACTTCTTGCCGCTTCTTCTCTTTGTCAGACACACTCTCTGCGACCTCCTTGGAGACGGTGTTGATCCAAAGCTTCTGCTCCTCATCCACGTCGTCATGTAAACTAGCATGGGACTCGGCACGCTTGAGACCAAGCTGAGGTTTCAAGTTCAGACGAGCTTGCTGTTCCAGGCGTCGCGGGCAAGCTATCGAGTAGCATAGCCGATCGCGTGTGCAAGTAGGCGAATAACATTCCGTCAATAGCGTGAAGACCCCGTTCACTTCGTCCGACTCATCCATCAAAGTCTCACGGAATTGGTAGATCTCGTTGGTCGAGTCACGAAGCCTGTGCGCGTAGGTGACGTCGTGGAAGAACTTCTGTGCATCCAGAGACCTGCCCAGTAACAGCGCCAAGTTGCGATCTGTCGTCTTGATGATATATGCGATGAGGTCTACCGACTCCGCTCCCGTAAACGCGCTCTTGTAAACCAATCCATCTTTTTCTTTCTCTGAAAGCCCAATTCTATCTTTAAAGACTTCTGCTACACGCGACAGAAGCGCCGGGTAGACCAAAGGAGATCTACGCTGGGCAACAATAGCATGCGGGCCTTGCTGTGATTGTCCAGATGCTCTGTTGTTGCTGGCCACGCTGCTGGCTACTGTCTGCTGAGATGTCGGCCGTGATATTGTCGAGCTCATTGTGTCGGTGCGTTCAGATGGAGGGACTATAGTCGATGCCATCGACATCGTTCGCGACTGCTGCGAGAAGCTACCTTGGCTCATGTTTCGTGTTTTGCTCCCTGGGCCAACATTCAGTGGTGGAGAGACTGCAGGTCCATTGTGTTCGAAAGATGATGGCTCTCTATCACCCGATTCTCGTCTCCGGCTTGGAATGACTCTGCCACTCATCGTTTGAGAAAAGTCACTATCTCGTGGGTACGAAGTCATTGACATTGTGCGCTCATCCGGCCGTTCCGGAACCACCCGGCCTTGAGCTGTAGTGCGAGCGGTGTGATTCATGTAGGGTTGTTGGCGGAAGGCATTTGCGGGGGACATGTGATTAGGTCCTTGTGCATTAAATTGTGGGCGCGAAATGGTCGCCATGGACTGAGACCGGTATGGATCCGAGTTCATGGCCGGCCCCGGACCGCCAGGGAAGCGTTGTGGGATTGGTTTGTTGAATGGAGGTTGACCCGGGGGTGCAGGGCGAGAGTCGAAGCGTTGGGGCTGTCCATATGGCTGGCGCTCTGGGCGAAGTGGTCGAGGAAGGTACTGTGGCTGGGGCTGACGCTGTGCCTGTGGTGGGGGTGCACCATCGGGCATTCTTTGATTTTGAGGATAGCCGTTCGGAGGGCCGCGACTATAATTGTCTGGCGGCTGGTCATAGCCATAAGGGTGCTGCTGGTCGTGGTTGTTGAATGCTCGTGGGTCCTGAGGTGCTTGTGGGCGTCGATCATAGCCGTTCGGGGGTGGTCTCATCGGGGGCCCCCGCTGCATCATATCTGCTGTTTGGGTTGACATTGTCGCGGCGCGATCGTTCGGCCTCATGGGCGGCTGCGAGGTCATTGTCTGAGAGCGACCAGCCAGAGCCGGGCTGGCACCAAAGATGTTTGTAAAGGCGGTATCCCTCGCCCCCGTGGGCTGGCCATAGTTGGCGGGGCGCGCGTAGTCTCTCCCCTGGTGGTTGCTATAGTCCGCCATGTGGTTTCTTGTGGTGTGTTTCTCTCAAGCCCTACAGCGCATCCACACTCGCTGGGGGTGGGTCTAAGAAAAGAGTTTGCGGGGCCGTCGCTGAGTAGTCCTAGCGGGCCGAACAAGAAGGCTGGTGGCGGGACGGGGTGAGGTTCGGCGATTGGCGGTATAGCGATGGCGATGGGAAAGATGCGTGTGTGAAAGAGGGCGGTTGCGGCGGTCGGCACAGCAAACGGGCTTGTTGTGTGTTCGGAGGTAGGACAAGCTCCCTGGCTACGAGCCCGATGAGGGGCCACGGCGATGTCTCGGAGGGAGAAGAGGCAAATTCGGGCGACAAAGAATAGGAGCAAACAGTTTCGGCCGTGTCTGATAGCGGGTGAAGCAGCGGCCGGTGTTTGCGGGCTTGCTTTGGAAGAGTGAGGTTCGTAGGGTTGGTGTCGTTCCGTGGCTTGGCGGCGATCACGGCCCTTCATTCGACATTCGAAATCCCATCGACGACACGACCTGCCCACCACCACAGCTCATCACCAACACACTCCTACTCCTACGCACTCGGTATTCAGGAGGGGAATCTTTCGTGATGGAGAATGAACTCACACCCAGCTTCGCGCCGTTCTTTGGCATGGTACGTCATGGCGCAGGCAGCTTCCAGTTCATGAGCTAACAGTGTACAGAGCGGTATTGCAGGAGCCGTGAGTATGCCCCTGACATTTGAACTTGACTTGTAAGATCTAACATATACATAGATGATATTTGGATGTACGTAGCGCCAAAGTTGGACACCTGGAAGCTAATAGATACAGGTCTCGGAGCGGCATATGGCACGGCAAAGTCGGGTATCGGAATTGCAGGCGTGGGAACATACAGACCAGACCTCATCATGAAGGTATGCTTCGCAGATTGTGGTAGAAAGAACGTGCAGCTGATCCCTCCAGTGCTTGATTCCCGTCGTCATGTCCGGTATTCTAGCTGTCTACGCCCTCGTTATTTCAGTCCTCATCGCGAGTGATATACGGCCACCAACGGAGAAGAACTATTCGCTATTCGCCGGGTTCATGCACATGGCTGCGGGATTGTCTGTGGGGCTGTCCGGCATGGCTGCAGGCTATGCAATTGGGATAGTCGGTGATGTGGTGCGTACAACCAAGTCGAATAAAGGACATGGCACTGATTTGGGCAGGGCGTGCGCGCATACATGCGTCAATCGAGGATCTTCGTCGGCATGGTGCTCATTCTGATTTTCGCCGAAGTCTTGGGGCTCTACGGGTATGTAGCCATGGAAGCCGAACATTCGCATGACTGACTGGAGCAGACTCATTGTTGCTCTGATTCTCAACACTCGGGCAAGTGGTTAGAAAGTAGCGAGCACGACTCTTGTATGACTATTCGCGGACGATGGAGCATCAGTATCACGGAGTTGGGGTTTGTACGCGTGGAGCTGAAGGAATGTCGACTCTGAAGATGGTCGCTTCATTGTATCAATCGAAAGGATGTCAGCGTGGAAACGTAATCTGGTCCGGATGTATTGCTTCTTGAATATGGAGAAAGCCATGCATGGAACTCTGGCCACGCTCAATTGAGTCTAGACCAATAGAATCATGGCAGACCTCGGTCTCATTACTGTACTGTGTTCCGGAAATTCCCTTCGCTGGCAGAAGCTCGGTCTGGGTGAAAGCAGACGTCGTCAAGCTTGCCCGGATGAATCATGCCTAACCGTGGTTCACTTTTTCTGGCTGCCCGCCACACTTTCTGTCGCAGCCCTGCCGAGAGCACGAGCGCAGGCACCGATCGCGGCCTGTGCGACGTCGGGACTTCTGCTGTCGTCGGTAAATGTGAAGTGCAGCCCTGGAGCGGGTGGGTGCACGTTTCTATAGCATATGGACGACTGGCGAAACATCCAAGCGTTACGGACCCACCACGTATCGCAATGCCCTGTAGTTTCAACATTGGAAGTGAATAAAAAGCCTTGAGCCGGCGCGTGAAGGCGGGATGCTTCATGTTGTTAAAGGAGTCGTTGTCGCACGTCCAGCTCTGCCTTTCTCCCCCACGCCTGCTGCGTCATCTTTCAAGGCGAAAGTAACGTCGACCCCCCGCCAACAACAACAAGTACCGCCCCAGACGTCGAATCCACCCCCTCCCCATGGTTGAATGACTGCCAGCATCGGCCGCTCCGCCTTGTCAAAGGCCGCTCCTCTTCACACTTGTCCCATTGAAGTATACGTATACGCTGTGATGTCCATTCCCACCTGCTAGGAACAGTCAAAGCCCGCCCGCCGCGCTCGCCCACCCTGCCCCGCCGAAGATGACGAACGGCACGATACAGAAGCTGCTCCATCCGCACAGGTCGCGCGACGAGAATGACGCGAGCAACCACTCCGGCTCGCACGAACGCCAGGACTCGGGCATGGAGCGCACCCGTGAGGAGGAGAAGCACAACCTCATGCAGTGGGAGGAGCAGAAGCAGCCGTTGGAGCCTGGTCAGATAGAACACCAGGACCAAAAGACCGTGGGGCATTCTTCCCACGTGTTGCGACAGGAGGACTTTGAGCTGATCAAGACATTGGGCACCGGTGCGCACACAGAGGCTGAAGTGAAGCGTGAGAGGCCTGGTGGCTGACTGCAGCTAGGAACCTTTGCGCGCGTATGGCTCGTACGGCTCAAAGACGCGAAGAACGGGGACGAAAACAAGGTCTTTGCCCTGAAGATCCTGCGCAAGACCGACGGTAGGCGCCCTCTCTGTGTGGCTGCTCGCAGGTGCTAATGGCCGTGTCTCAGTCATCCGCCTCAAGCAAGTGGAACACGTACGGAACGAGCGCAATGTGCTGGCCGCAGTCGCAGGTCACCCATTCATCACGACCATGGTCGCGAGTTTCAAGGACTACGACTCATTATACATGCTGGTATGCGCCGCTTCCGCAGCTTCATCTCCTACCAAAGCTAACATTCCACAGCTTGACTACTGCCCCGGTGGTGAAGTCTTCAGCTACCTCCGAAGAGCGCGCCGATTCAACGAGCCCACATCCCAGTTCTACGCCGCTGAAATCGTCCTGATACTCGAGTTCTTGCATGAGCGGGAAGGCGTTGCATACCGCGATTTGAAGCCCGAGAACATATTGATAGATGCAGAAGGACACCTCAAGCTCGTCGACTTCGGCTTCGCGAAGAAGGTGGAAAACAGTGCGTCAATCAGACTGCACGAATATGGTTGAGTGCTGATCATGTCAGGGGAAACCTATACGCTGTGCGGCACGCCCGAATACCTGGCACCAGAGGTCATTAGGAACACAGGTATTATTGATTGCAGTCACACCACCACACAGAGATGCTAACGGTATGCAGGCCATGGAACCGCAGTTGATTGGTGGGCATTTGGCATTTTGGTTTACGAATTTCTCGTTGGCCAACCGCCGTTCTGGGACCAGAACCCCATGAAGATCTACGAACAGTGAGCTGGCCCTTCCCAGTCAAACAAGGCTCTAGTCCTAACCCCCATGTGAAGGATCGTCGAAGGCCGCGTTCGGTTCCCCTCTGCCATGTCATCAGATGCGCGTGATCTCATCTCAGGCCTCTGCACCGTCGACACATCAAAACGCCTTGGTAACATCCAGGGCGGCGCAGGTGCAGTGAAGGCACACCCGTGGTTCCGGCAAATCGACTGGGACGCACTGTACTACCGCAAAGTCAACGGACCGATCGTACCTCACCTACGTGGACCAGCTGACACAAGAAACTTTGACGAGTACGAGCCTGAATCAACGAACAGGGAGAAGTACACGAAAGAGATGGCCGACAAGTGGGACGAATCCTTCAAGGACTTTTAACAAACGACAACAAGGAAGCAAATGAACACAGAGACACGAACGCGACGATGAGCGTACAATACCATACGAGCATCTGGGAAGCATCGCTGAGTCTGGGGTATGGAGTGTGGGTGCTTGGATTAAAAGGAGCGGCTGTGATGGCTTTTTCCCTGTTAACAAGAAAGTCGTCTTTATTCTTACTGGAAACTTGTGTGCTGTACGCATTGGACGGAGTGTAGCGACGTCGGGGATGTTGTTGTTGGTGAGGTTGTCTTTTTGGATACCAGCGTTGGGACTACCTTGTTATCTACGTTTTGTCATTTTCAGTATGGGAGGGACAGTTCAACCTTTGCGGCGGCGGCGGGTCTTGGTGGGCAGTTTCCGAAGCTCCCCCTATCTTGTAGTTTTAGCGTCTTGTTGGCGTGTTTGCCACTTTTGTCCGTAGCATGTTGCATTCGAAGTTCTTGCTCGCTTGAGCTTTATTACTATTGTATCTTGACCAAGTCCTTGATAGCTAGCTGTGCACTGTTCTTCATACGTGTTGCTTCTAGGTCATATACGAAGTGTGTACACTTTTACCATAGTTCATGATTGTATTGAAGGAGTAAGGTGATATTCGTCGATTCGATCTAATAAGATATATTACGATGAATTCCCGTCATATACGCAAGCTATCCCCGATGCGGTGAGGTGAGTGTGCAACGACCGCAGTGCTTGCTGAGCAGAGCAGAACATCTCGCAGACCCATCCATGCACGCGACTCAAACTCCGCAAGAACCACAGACCCATCCAGAAATCCAGTCCGTCCAGCAAAAGAACCCTTAGGCCTCACCACCCCGCAAGCTCCATCTCCATAGTCGGACTACTACCATACCACGTCCCCTCAGTGTCCCAACTCGCCTTACTCGCCAAGCTCTCCTGGCTCTCTACACTATCCAAACTCTCCCTCCTCCCACTTCCCCACGAACTCTCACTACCCCTCCGACTCACCCTCCGACTCCGACTCCACCTCCCACCCACAACCCTAACCACACCGCCACCACCCCTGAACACGCCAACAACCCTCTCATACATACTCTTCCCTCCCAGTCCCTTCCCCTGCCCCGTCCCCGCCTCGTCAACACCAGCATCGACATCAACACTACCCTCACTGCTATCCTCAGCCAACAGGCTCGGAAAACTGGTCAGCGAGCGAGTATTCCGCTTCTCTCGCTTCTCGCACTTCCTGAAGCGCGTGAGGCATGCCTGGCAGATCGCTGTCGTCTGGCCATCGGCACCTCCTTCTCGTGGGGTTCGGCGAGGGGCGAGGCGCTGGAACTGTGGTGTGTGGCAGGCCGGACAGGTTAGCACTGTGGGGGCGCGCATGGGCTCCGGTGTAGCGGGGATTTCCGGCTGGAGGTCGAGACACAGTGTGGGCTGCGCTTTGGCGGGCGGGAGGGTGAGGTTTGGGTTTGGGTTTGAGGTTCGGGAGGATGGGGGGGCTTGGGAGTGGGCGCGTCGGTTTGGGTGCGTTGGGTTGGTGGTCGTGGATGGTTGGACTTGCGGGGTGGTTGATGAGCGCTGCGGTGGCAGTTTTGGTGGGAGTTTGATGTGAGAGGGTTGGTGGTGGGCTGCGGCTTTTGGGGTACCGGTGTGTGGTTGGCGATTTCGTGAGCGTTGTTTGCGGTGGGCGAGGGGAGGGAGAGGTGGTGGTGTTGCTGCTGGCTTTGGGGCTCCTAGGTTGGGGAGGCTGGTGAGGGATTTTGAGGCTCGCATCTTGCTCTTGTTCTTGTTTCCTGTTGCCTTTGGTGGTTGGGGTTGGATATTGTCAAGAGAGAGCAAACGTGGGCTTTACACCACTGAAGTCGGTGACAAGCGAGATGTGCTGAAGATGGAGGGGTTCTTCTTCTGAACGTTGCGGTGAGGGTCAAAGAGAGCGGCGTGCTTCTCGTTCTGGAGGAGGCTTCGTCGCAGCGCAAGTCTTGTGTCCGCGTTGATGGCGATGGGGACGCGAGAATGGAGAAGGATGGAGACGAGGGACGACGAGTACTGGGAGAGAAGTCTTGCCTTTTTCTGATATTGTGCAAAGTCTTTCGGTGGTAGTGAGAGGGCTGTGTGTGTGAATGACGTCGTTCGCGCAAACGACGACCGTGAACGGGAACGAGCGTACGAATGATTGGAGTGAAAGGAAAGCATCTGCTGTAGTTTCGAGACCGACTCTTGAGCCATGCCGCTGCTTTGCAGTATTCTGAAATAATAGAATGAGGGGTTTGGAAAGAGGAGGGGTTTTCTTAAACACGCGTATTGCAGATGTGAGTATCGGAAATGTGAAGATGTACGCGGATTCAATGTTGGATCTGAGAACGTGACATGCCATATCGAGTCACTGTGGCCCACTAGACTAGAATTGAGCATGCTGAATGATAAACGTGTTAGAAATGAGTATTAAAAGCGTGCTTCATTGCTGTACTTTGTGTGTGTGCCAGGGTAATGTGCTGTTCTTGCGTTGATAAGTGTGACGATGAGAATGCAATCGGAAGTGCGCTGGAGATGGACGATAGGCATGTCAGCGTTGCGGAGAGATGTACACAGACCAAAGCATGCAGCTACAGAGGACTTCAACATTAGCAAGCAATTCGAAAAGCATGGAGGGCTAGGCACATACTGGCAAGCAAGTTGAGCTGGAGATCACTGCCGGGACTCGTCCTAACATGCCCATAAAACCTTGACTATATCCGAATTTGAACAATCCCCCTGGCTGTTCCGTTGACATGGACTATGATCGTGGTCGTACCTAGAGGGTTACATTCCGCCTGTTGCGCTATTAGGCATTGAAACTCGACGGTTCCCAACAATAGCGGCTGGCGACAAGACAACCTAGTGAATTTCCTATCCAGAATATTCACGTTCGTGTCAATGCACTTGCTCTAGTACTTGCCTCCGCTAGTTGCAGATCCGCTATGTTCAAAGTCAGCTTCGATGGGTGTGGGCGGTCAGAGAACGGCCAAGGTCTGATCTGTTGCAGCGTAGGTTGGAACGGGTAGTGAGGTAGGTCGTGCCTTTCACTTTCGCTGCCCGAAGTCAGCCTGCTGTAAAGTGTAATGATTGGATCAATGGACAGTCTCTTCCCGTTCGCATCCCAAGATCGTCTCGCATGCGGATATGTTGCCTGGCACACGCTTGAAGTCGACCTTAAATCCAAATCCCCGGATCTTTTGCTATGTGATCATACATCGTGAACTCCGGGACTGGTGTGTGATAGGAGGGTGCGACTGTTGCAAGCCGCTTTTGGTAATTGATAGGCACCATCTTGCGAACCGATATAGCGTACAGGTCTCACTGCGATGAACTCACTGAGCAATGAACGGAGAAGCTCGGAGACATCAAAAATGTGTGGACAAATGGAGTCGATTTTTGGGCTGTGGTAGAAGAGGAGCCGAGCCAGATCCGGTGTTGTGAAGAAACAGCTACCTAGGTACCGGGTCGCTGGACAACTCCCTCAATACTACCTACTACCCGGAGGAATAGCAAACTAAAACGAATGCTGTTGTCCAGAGCATGTATTGGCTCCAGGGAAACCACCGCCATACTAAAGGGGGCCTCCATCCGATACAGAATTCCAATGCGGCGGCCAACGCCCAGTTGGTATTGGTCGCCATCAAGTTCATGCAGGTTGACAGTGGCGAAAGCTGCAGAAGCAGACGAACAGGGCGAAGCTGGCCGGATAGCGTGTGGGCAGCAAAACCCTTTTTCATAAATCTGAGCAGAACGTGTCAAGGAGGCTGCTGCGTTGTTAATGTCCATGACATGGGCAAACCCAGCATCTAGCTCAGGCCGCAACCAGTCACGCACCCCCTGTGAGACAGTGTGCTGGACAAACTTATAGCTTCCTAACCCCAACACCGGGCTTACGCGTCCGGAAGGAAGAGACCGTGAGAGAGATAGCCGGCGTGCCATGGTGTAGAAGTGGGGAATACTAAATAGATAGATATCGCAGGCGATTCGCATTACCGCGGCTATAGCTCGACATGGGGGCTTTTGCAATCGAATTTCGAAATTTCGAACCCATCGCAAACAACAACACCGCCCGTGTGCAAGCTGTTTCTTCTCTATTACTATTGATTTGACCTCCATACGCTCTTTAGTCGCTTTTCTAGTCTCCTTTGTTTTGCACGACGTGGATGCTCCCACGCCCAGCCCGTCGCGTCGCCGATGCCCACCCAAGCGTCCAGGTAAACTTCGCATCGCGACACGCTCCACATCCTCATTCGCAACGACGCGAGATTCTCTGCACGTCCCTGGCTGCTGCCGTCGCCGGCTGGATGCGATGACGAGCATCAAAGCACGTCTCAACAGCGCGCGGGCGAAGCTTCTGCGTCGTGAGAGTGCCACTAGTACCGTCACTGCAGGTTCGGCCGCCAGCGAGCGTGCACCAAAGAGCGCGAGCACGCGGAGCCTCCGGCCAAGTGTGTCCCTTTCAAAGTTGCCACGCTCCAACCGCTCAGAAGAAGACGGTGCTGACACTGGCACTGGCACTGGCACTGGCAGGCTGTCGAAGTCAGAGGTCTTGGCTAGCAATGGGGCCGGGACTAAGGCTGAGACGGAAAGAGATCATCAACAGAACACCACTGGCACCTTCGACAGTCCCGATAGCCATCAGGCCGGCGTCCGCAGCGCCTGCCCCGTCGTCACCCTCGAGGCCCCCACGCCTGTCCATGTCCCCGTCCAGCTACCCAGAATACAGTCGGACGACGTGCCTGCTATCGACAAGCCTTCCGATCCCGAACCGCCCGCAGAACTTCCCGCGCAGTCCACCACAAAAACCACAAAGCAGACACCACCCGGCTTGATACGGCGCCAGTCGCTGGTAGATCCTGTGAATGCGCGAGCTATCACTTTTCTCGACCCAGAGATCCTTTCGGCTGCCGTCGCTTCTGGGCTGCCGACCGCGGCGAGCCATCTTGCCACGCCGTCCAACTTCAACTCCAGCATGCTTCATCGCAAGATTTGGGTGAAGCGCCCACATGCGTCCGCAACGTTGGTCCAGATAAGGGAGGATGACCTGGTGGACGATGTGCGGGAAATGATACTCCGAAAGTATGGCAATTCGCTTGGCAGAAGCTTCGATGCACCTGACATCTTGCTGCGCATCGTGCCGCGCGACAACAACAACACTGCTTCCAAGTCGCAGGACAGAGTACTGGGGCCTGAAGAGGAAATGTGCAGGACACTGGACGCATACTATCCCGGCGGACAGTCAGTCAATGAGGCCTTGGTCATTGAGGTTCCCAAGCCGAGGACCCCCAAACCTTCCCCTAGGATACCGGTTTACTACGCCCACCACGACGACTCGGCCACTCACCAGACCGAGTACTTCCCGCCGATGCCAATCGTCAGTTCTTCGCCCGCCGGCTTGACTGCTGTTGCGCATGAGACTCGAGCGACCCTTGCTCATGCGCCTCATTCTATCGCAGTGCTTCAGTCAGGGCAGTTGCCTGCTCTGCCATCTCCAGGTAACAGCAGAAGGCCGCACAGTCTTCGGCCAAAGAATGCACGCCATAACACAGCGTCACCTACCACCTTGACGAGCGCTCCGCATTCCTCCACTTCTACCCGCATGCCCAACCGTCCACGCCAGGACTCCTCCGCTTCCGAATCCAAACACTCCGCTGCTACAAACGCCCCCATCCCCACTCCGCCTGCCCCTGTGGAACCATCTGCGCGGCAGAACTCAACGCCACCAACACCTCGCGTCTCTTCGCCACGGCCGGATAAGAAACGAAAGAAACAGAGAGCAGTGGAACCTCCAAGCTTGCCTGCAGGATTGTTGGATGGCTCAGTTCCGCCCATCAATGTGTTGATTGTGGAAGACAACATCATCAATTTGAGGGTTCTAGGGGCCTTTATGCAACGTCTCAAAGTGCGGTGGCAGAAGGCAATGGACGGACGGGAGGCAGTCACAAAATGGAGAACAGGCGGATTCCATTTGGTGCTCATGGACATCCAATTGCCTATAATGGATGGACTGGAGGCTACAAGAGAGATCAGGCGGCTAGAAAGGGTCAACAGCATCGGTGTGTTTAGTTCAGGGAGCAGCGAAGCACCGAACAATCGGCTCGGGCTGGACAGCAATTATGGGAAAAACATCAAAGAGGACGACAAGCTTGGTGATAGGAGCCTTTTTAAGAGTCCGGTCATTATTGTGGCACTCACAGCCAGTTCGTTACAGAGCGACAGACACGAGGCTTTGGCCGCTGGCTGCAATGATTTCCTGACCAAGGTGAGTTCAGATCGAACCATATTGTGAACATCACTAATGCGTCTTTTCAGCCCGTCAACTTTGTTTGGCTCGAACGCAAGGTCAAGGAATGGGGCTGCATGCAGGCTCTCATCGACTTTGATGGTTGGCGAAAGTGGAAAGATTTCGCCGCCGATTCCGACTCTACTTCCAAGACCTCCAAACTTACCATTCCCCCAAGGAAAGTCAAGAATAATATCAAGACGTCTCAAGCCGCGAACCAAGCCAATGGTGACGGATCGTCGACTTCCAATGGGGTTGTCACGAAGCCTAAGGAAGAAGAAAAGAAGAGTAAGCGGAGGAGCATGGGCATCGTACCACCACCAGCACTCCCCGAGGAAGACACGGCTCCTGAAGTCGGGACGTCTGGGGGTTAGCTGCCTTTCCGACGAATCCGACAGATCATATTCCCCTGCTACAGTTCTTGATGTCTCCATTTCAATCCGATTCTTCACTAATACTGGAAGGCGTCCAGTCCCTTCATACTTTCTCAATTCGCATTCCCCACTGGGCTGTAAATTGACATTTTGGGTTTCACGCATTTACTTGGGTTTGCATCAGCGGGGGTAGCCTTTCTCCTTCATTCAATACACACGGTCTGTAGCGTTTTGAGCGATTGGGTTTCGAGCACCGGTATTGCTCGTCGGATTGGATTGTGTACGTCTAATATTCTAGTGAAGAACTTCTTTCGGTCATACATCATTTTCCGCCATGAGATACGCGGCATCATAGCTCTTCTAGCAGGAAAGGAAAGAGGGTTGAAGTGCACGTTGGGCGGTGTGCTGGGAAGGAAAAAGTTATCGATATGTGTGGAGTAATCATAATAGTTCGTTTGACGCCCAAAGGTGAATAATGTAGTCTTTACTTCATGACGCGGTGAGGTCTTGTGCGTTTGCCCAAAATTTAAACGGCAGTGACGCAATGTTTTGACCGCGATTGCCGTTGCTCGGCCAACCTCCCTGTACCCGCCCCGATCGGGTAAATCGCATACAATCCCGAATTTCGACGCACCTCTCATCTCGCAACTTAACCTCAACCCGCACTCGCTCGCGCTCCTCATGCCTCCAAAGCAGGTCTATGGTAGGCGTACGACAACCAAGTCAGTTACGACGTTCGCCAAATTCATCAGCCCGGATAAAGAGGTGTTCGTTGGAGAGCGGAGGAAAAACGCTGCGCGACCGGAGCAAACGCCTGCGAAAGATGAGATCGAAGCTATTGGCGATGGGCTCGTCGGTTTATGCCTAGGAAATGACAAGGAGAATAAAGAGGCGGAAAAGGATGAAGAGAGTGTGGTGAAAGTGCAGAAGAAGCGAGGACGACCGAGAAAGGATGGTGGGAAAGACGTGAGACGACCTGAGGTTGAGGACCTCGCCGCAGAAATGGAACTTCTTGGATTGAATGAGAAAAAGGCGGACAATTCGAATCAAAGGACGCAAAGAAAGAAGAAAACGCCGCGGAAAGCCTTCGGATCCATGGAGCATGTCAATGCGAAAAAGAAGAATAGGATACCGCGAGAGCAATCAAAAGAGGCGCAGAAACATGCAGACGAGCAAACTGCGTTGCTAGAGCTAACTACACCGCTGCGAGACCGCAGACTTCAAGCGGTTGTTGTACCTAAGGCCCCCTCATCACCTGTAATGGCACGATTACCGACCCCGGAGCTCACACCAGATGCCACGCCGGAGCCTGACGATATCTACACTACGTATGTCTCGCCACTACTGTCGCAGAGCTACGGCAAGAGAATTATAACTTTCGAAGAATGGTCATCGGCTCTAGAACCGCATTTTCAGGTCTCAAAGATCGCAGAGGCGTCTTTCTCGGAAGTGTATCGCCTTTCATCTATTTCTACAACCTCCAGCACTAGCAACGAATCAGTCCTCAAGTTGGTAGGACTGAAGACACTGCCCGATGCCCCTTTACCAAGCCAATCTCAAGGTCGCAAAGTAAGGGACCCGTCACGTCAAGCCAAAGCCGACATGAAAGCTCGAAAGGAAAGGGATTTATGGAAGTCGCACGTAGCCGACGTACATTCAGAAGTCAAGCTCCTGCAGAACCTCAACCACATACCCGGCTTTACAAATTTCCGCGAAGTCACCGTGCTGCAAGGACGACCAACGGCCATGTTTGTGGATGCATGGAAAGCGTGGAATAAGTCGCGACCGAAGGGCAAAAAGAGCGAGTTTCCCGATCCGAGCAAGAAGACGAGCTATGATGATACTCAACTTTGGGCTGTCGTCGAGATGCAGGATGCCGGCACAGATTGCGAGAAGGTCATGGAAGCTGGCGGCATAAGTACCGTGTGGGAGGTGTGGGACGTCTTTTGGGGCGTCTGCTTGAGCGTAGCAAAGGCGGAGGAAGTATGCAAGTTCGAGCACCGCGACCTCCATCTAGAGAACATCTGCATACGCTCGTCACGATCACAGTCAGAGGATGATCTCACACGGCCAATCATTCAGGACCCGTTGAGGAGGAAACTAGGCTTCACAGGTCTCGACACAACCGTCATCGACTACACTCTTTCCCGAGCTGAGGTCTCCCCATTCAAACCATCCGATGATCACTCGTTACTCCTGACTCCACGATTAACACCCTCCTCTTCCGCCACTCCTCCGCCAACGGAGCCGGAGGTCGCATACCTCGACTTAGACAAAGACATGGGTCTCTTCAACGGCGACGCAAGCGAAGAGTACCAATACGAAATCTACCGCTACATGCGCGGAGTAGCCGTCTACAACGACCCTCTCCAAACCTCGCCTCCAACGCCCATCTCCATTGATACAAATACACCACGTCGCTCTCCCCGAAAACAAGCCCAAGTAACCACCTTCGACGACTTCAGGAACCCCGAACTTCCACCTTCATCTCATCCCCGCCGCTCCCCTCGCAAGAGCATGACAGGAATCTCCTACGCCCCGCCCTCCGATATCTGGAGGTCCTTCCACCCCAAAACAAACCTCGTATGGGCGCACTTCATCCTTTTCAAACTGCTCGAGCACCTCGAGGGTGGCGAGCCCACGGCCCTCACCCCAAAACAGGTTATGCGGAACGTGGCGGCGAAACCTGAGGAGACGGCAAAAGTGGTTAGGAAAGCGACGAGATTGTTTAGCGTTTTGGAGAAGGTGGCAGGGATGCTGGAGCCGAGGGTGTTGGGGAGCGATGGGGCTCTGGGGAGTGTGAAGGAGTTGGTTGTTTTGGCGTTGGAGGAGCGGTGGTTGAGGGTTGGGGATGTTGCGGGTGGATAGGGTTGAGCTTGAGCTTGAGCTTCAGCTTGAGGTCTGGATGAAGGCATTGCATGGTGTTGGTTTTGGTTGTTTTTTAGCATAGTCGGCGTGTTTGGTCGTCGTTGTGTTTTTCAGCATAGCCATGTTCAGACCTTCCTTCCTTTTCGGTGCATTCTTAGCAGCATGGTTGACTATAGAGTGTATGTCTTCGTTTGCAAACTTTCCCATAAGTTGGACACTGATGCACTCGCCGTGAAAGATATAAATACTAGCTTTCTGGATGGGGGGGGGGGGGGGGGGGGAAGAAAGCAACTCCCACAAGCAAGCTTTCACGGGCATTTCACCACCAAAACTTCCCCTACACACGTAAACGTCCACGTCCACGTCCACGTCCACGTCCACGTCCACGTAAGCCCCACGCTTACCTTCCCACATATATACCCCAAGGAGAGGGAGAATATTTCAAAGCCCCAGAAGCCCACCACATCTACCCGTAGCACCACTTACCTGATCACGTCACACCTAAACATGCAGACTCATACGCAGATCGGCGTACTACAACGGGGGCTGCTTACATCCGTACAACTTTTTCCCAGGCATACCCACGGCTCGTACAAGACGAAGGGCGGGGCAACACCGCTGCGTTGCGTGTAAGAATGACGCCTGTCGTGCTGCCGAGCTGTGTGCGATGGTGCGTGCGTGCGTGCGTGCGAGAGACTCATCCTGTGTGCGTTGTGGTGTTGTGGTGTTGTTGCACTGACGGAGGAGGGGGTGGTTTCTTGGTATGGTATGTTACATGGAGCGGATTTGGCGTTGGGTATCTGTACACCCAACCACCTCAAGTCAAGGGCAAGTAGTTGAGGCTAGGGATCCTGGAAGTTCGACGTTTGGAAGTAAGATACCACGGAGCCATGTGATCGAGATATGCGTCGGCGGCAGTGTTTTGCATCAAATCCCTAACTTATTATGTGCTTGCCCTTGAGGTAGGTGGATGTGGGGAAATCGAGACTTTCGATGTTTGTAACTGTGGACAACTGTCTGGTTTTTTGATCAATACTTGCTTGTTACCTGGGGGGTTTCGGCCTCGGGTGTAGGTAGCGGAGGTGTGGGGGTTTTGGATTTCGTTGCGTCTGCATGTATCTGTGTGCTTTGAGGGTCTGGGATATGTGCTATGCATATGTACTGTGCGAAGTAGAATAGGGTTTTTACAGTGTGGAGATCGAGAGATTGAAGCTAACTCATTTGGTCCATCCATATTGGCCGCTAGTTTCTAATGATATCTACATAGAGTGGAGGGCAGGGTGTTTTGTGAATGGGACGCTCCGCATAGGTGCATATGCACAGTTTTCTTTTTGATATTTTTCATATTTCTCCGCACTTGTGTGTGGGAAGTGAAGCTTGTAAAGTTCCAAGTTAAAGTAGAGACTTCTGCAGTACATATACATGAATCATGTTTCCCCCCTCACCCCCGTCGAATGCAATACCATAAGCCGCCAAGGAAAGCTTTTGCAACTCCACTACCGGCGGAACGGTGCAGCTCCCTCGCCGTGTTGTACAGCTCATCTTGGCCGTTTCCGCGCAATGGAATGTACTCTCACTGGGCCTTGGCATGTCGTCCCTCTGTGCGGTGAGGAAGATGGTTCGTCCTGATCATTCTGCCGTCATATTACAATTAGTGTTCCATGATGAGCTTGTGATGGTGGTTGTCGACATGGTCTTGGCTCTGGTGACGAGTCCTATATATCGTTGGAACTTTATTGCTTTAACATACCGGTACCTACCACTACTGTACGTGGTCGTCACCTCAGGGGCTTACCTACATATGCTTAATATAAGTCCATGGACGATCACTTCGGGCCGCTATGCATGTAGAGGAAGCGGCCGCGGCATTGAGTCATCGGTGTCCGAGGCAGAGCAGGCACAAGGGAGTGAGAATGAGGCGGGTGATTGACGATCCGATCTTGTGGCCACCGAGATACAGAACACAACTGGCTGCGCTCACTCTTCGAGGTACGTACGCAGACTCACAATGTGTTGTCCAGGCCAAGCGTCGAGTGTTTCATGCCAACGTTTTACAGTTTACCTGCCATTGTGTCAGTTCAGAACAAAAGACAGTGGCAGACAAATCAGAATCTTGCGACGCCTTCCTCAATTGAGGTCTGCTGAAGTGTGTTGCAACACTTCAGTCCTAGTACGGCAGCTCAAAGCGACCAAGACTGACTCGCCGCTCCATCGCTCTTCCTGCATGTGCCAAGCGCGGGAAAGAGGGAGTGTACGCCGCCAAGGAATTCCGTGGTCGAGCGAGGAATTTACAGTTCATCACGGAAAGTGCCAAGAAGAGGACAGAGTCCGCCGTGACCGTTTTCGTACTCCTCGGTAGAATTGGGAAGTCGCTGTGTTAATCTGATGGCGATGATCTTCATCTACGGTATGTGAGAGATGTTGACGTGCAGACCTCGTGCTTGTGGAAATCTCCCGTCTTTTTTCGCCGAGTTTATGCGGAGGATTTGTGGAAACGGTACTCCATGGGGACGAAGGGGACAAGGCGCCAATGCTCTTGGGGTGCAGAGCCAAGTGCTTGTCGTTACAAAACGCCGCGCCAAAGCAAGGTATCGCCAAATGAAGAGACTGCAGATGGGAATGTGCAATGGAGCACGCTGCACAGCATCCCCGGCATGGTTGAGGCTCTTGGCTGGGGGAGGAGACGATGTCGCAAACTTCCCCCACGATCTTACCACGGTACACAGACCATCCGGCGAGGGCCAAGCAGATGCTCTTATTCATTGCGGCGGTTATAAGTCTACAGGGGAGAGGATGGGATGGTGAGCAATTGGACATGTCGGTGACAGCGGAAGGGGCTCACCGCTAGACTGGACGCCTCATCAAACATGCCTTGGGGGAGCCATTGTCTAGCCCTTCTAACCGGCCGGCCAGTCGGGCAAAGATGTCCGTAGCAGCACAGAAGATGAGGCAACAAGTGTAGAGAGAGGGACCATGCCGGCATATGCAGACGCAATTGTGAAGACAACATGCACGGGGTTGCAACATGGTATCTGAGGCGGGGGAACATTGCTCTATTCTCAGTCCTGTCTCGTCGCGAGCCAGCACTTTAAGCGCTGCAGGCGGTATGGTAGGTTAGCAGTCGGATGTCGGGGTTGAGCAATGACGATTGTTTCATTCGCCCGGCGAGATGAAGAAGAAGAAGAGGCCGGTCGGACGCATCTGCATGTAGATGCGGATGTGCGGATGTGGGTATGGGACGGCTGACATTGGGCAATTCGTACTGCAGGTGCTGTATGCTGGCCGCTGTACACGAACAAGCTAGAACGATGACGACGGTCTTTGAAAGGGCGGAGGAGCTTGTTTGTCCGCTGTGAGACTGTCCATTGGACCCCCACGAGTCGGTCATGCAGCCGTAGATGGTCGCCTTTGGCGGCTGGGGGGAATGAGAGGGTATCATTACAAGTCGAAATTGCCGCACACCAGCGTCACGTGACCAGCCCAGAACCCGATCGTGGGGTGAATCATGAGTGCATGCTCGGCTTACCTAGTGGGCGCAGGGCCTCAGGTCTAGCAGGTATTAAGCTGGACCGCTTTCCGCTCGTTGGGAATCCTTTCTCCCTACAGTTCACGCCTTCGTACGTACGCCCGGCGGCCCCTCTACAGCTCTGCCTTTATAATCGCAACCAGACGACGTCAGCGACGGCAAATACCTGCGGCCCACCACCCTCCACCCTTACCATCTGCGACATTATTGCTCTCAACCGAACCGACGTCGGATGGCATCCGCAGTCCTCCTCACTGTCCCGCCCACGTATTCCCGCGGCATTCTCCAGACTCCCTACCACCGGCCCAGTTCGCTGCAGAGACCGTAGTTGCACTGCAGCAAAGCATTTGGACCCCGTTCCCCGTTTCCCGTTCTGCGTTCACACACTGTGAATACCGAGCCAATCGGCTGCCAAGATCGCTGTCGCCCGTCTAAATTACCTTTACCTTTTCACCGCCCACCATGCCCGCCGTGGCCTCAAAACCGCAAACGCTGGCGACGTCGCTGCCCAGCGAGCCATTCGAATCGCCGTTTCTTTCACGTCGTGAGTCTCGCCTAGCCGAGCTCCAGGAGTCTGATGACGCAGAGACCGCGAGCGAGCCTGCAGAGCCCGTCACCCCGACGAGCCACAACAGCCATAACAGTGACAATGTCACCTTCACACACCCCTTCCGCCACGACGATGTTGGCGATAGCCTCTTGTTGACGACGTCTAACGGCGTCAACGGTGACGCGAAGCCGCTTCCCCGTCTCCCCGTGCATGCCCCTCCTCTCCCTCCCCCTACACGAGAGGCTCCTTCTGCACCGAGACCGATTCCCCGCAAAGAGCCAACTCTCAAGATGGAGGATCAGCCCTCGTCACCACCAGACAAGCCCGGGCTCGGAAAGCGTGCCGCTTCTTTTATGCGCAACAAGCTACACCGCTCACACTCCCACAAAGACGGTCCCGAGATCCCGAACCCGAACGGGCAGCGCGAGCCGCAGTCTGAGAAGCCTACAAACATACCAAAGGACAAGACCCGGACAGAGAAGCTCATTGTGAAGACGGGCGTCGACGGTCCGGCTGAAGTGTCCACTCCCGCCGTCAACATCCCCAAGTACCGCAGACTGAGCTCATTCTCACTATCAGCGCGGAATTCGCCCAAAGTTTCACAAGCAAACTCGCCCCCGTCGCCCGGTTCGCCCTCCAGCACCATATCCGACAAGCAGGGTGCGACGGACAACGGTCCAAAGCATGCCCACAAGCACTCATCCTCCTCAACTGCGCTCGCCAATATGAGCAAACCGCGTCCTGGAATCTCATGGGCTGGCAACAATGGAAGAGGTGGAAAAAAGCACACCTGGTCTCGCCGCCGTTCAGCAAGTACAGAGCAAGCCCCGCAAGCTGATGACGACGACGACAAGCCAACAGCCGGCATGCTCTCCACCTTCTCAAAGCCGGCTGCACAAGGCGTGGGAATGAAGGCCCGTCGACTGAGCATCAGCTTGCCGGACGAATTCGTCGTTGATTGCTGTGATCTGGACAAAGAGTACAAGAGCTCGAGCCTGATGCCTGGCAAACGAGGCAAGTGTCTAGGCAAGGGTGCAACCGCCGAAGTCCGTATCATGGCCCGCAAAGGCCTCCATAACGAAGAGTTGGTTGCTGTCAAGGAGTTTCGGGCACGTGAAAAGTCTGAGTCTGAGGACGAGTACATCCAGAAGATCAAATCGGAATACTGCATTGCGAAGAGTCTGCACCACCCTAACATCGTCGAAACCATACGCCTATGCACGAATCACGGCCGATGGAACCACGTGATGGAGTATTGCGCTCACGGCGAGCTCTACTCGTTGGTGGAGCGGAAACTGTTTGCTGGCGGTGCAGAAGGGTACTACTCTGCAGATGACCGACTGTGCTTCTTCAAGCAGCTGCTTCGTGGTGTTGGCTACCTGCACAGCCATGGAATCGCCCATCGCGACATCAAGCTGGAGAATCTCCTACTCCACAAGGACGGCCACCTCAAGATCTCCGACTTTGGTGTTGCCGAGGTCTTTAGTGGAGAGCATCCCGGGCTGCGTGCTGCTGCAGGGGAGTGCGGTAAAAATATGTCCGACATTCGTCTATCTGCTCCTGGAATTTGCGGTAGTCTGCCCTACATTGCCCCCGAAGTTCTTGAGAGCAAGAGCGAGTACGATCCCCGTCCGCTCGACGTCTGGTCCTGCGCTATCGTATACTTGACCATGACTTTCGGAGGCTGCCCCTGGCAAGCCGCGAAACCCGAGTTTGAGTACTACGCTCGCTTCAAGAAAGGCTGGGATGAGTGGCTTCCCGAACACCCCGATGGCAAGATCTTCGATGGTGTGGACGGCCATCCAAAGTGCGGCAAGCTCTTCAGCTTGATCAATCCGCCGGCGGTAAAGCGGCTGATACTCAAGATGCTCCATCCCAACCCGGCCATGCGCATCACGATTCAAGAGGTCCTGGATACTAGCTTTGTCAGGGGCATCAACTGCTGCTGCCCGGAGAACTACGAGGACGCTCAGTGTTGTGTCGACGCATCGAAAGCCTCAAAGGCCACAAAAGCCGCTCCGGTGAAAAAGTATCTCCACCACCACATTCCCCCGAAGCCCGAGAGCAAGATCGGCAAGGTGCTCACTCACCGCTTTGATATGGGCGACGGATACCAGTAAAGCACTTGAGTGTTGTGTATACCCTCTCTTCTTTACACATTTTTCCTCCGGATGTATCAGCATTCCAGGCGTTGGGTTACATTGAGCCTTTGTCTTTGTACTTGGCTGATGATGCATTTCACCATATACGATTCACGGCAAAGATGCATGTCTGAGTACACGACCATCGAGAGCCCGCACTGTATATTGAGGGTTTTTGTCTTTTGTGCACATTTACAGGGCGGTGGTTGTGTTCCGGGCAAGGCAGGGCAAGACAAAGCGTTCCATTTCACTTCAATCAAGACTTAGTCGGTGTTTTTGTGGATGGGATGGGATGGCATGCATGTGTATAACCTCTTCTTTTTATTATTACGGACGGTTCCCGGAAGATGGCTCTTGAGGACCCTATTAATCAATCAATGTATCATCCAATCAATCAATCACTTCATTGTTAGGATACCTCTGTTCTCCTCATACCACCTAGTAGAACGCTTCCACAGTGAAGGAAGACAGCAAAGAAAGTCCGTCTGACCTTGGCACCGTTCTATTGAACCGCTTCATGCCGCACGTTGGCTCAACGACCTTACCATTGGCAGCATCACTCCCCCTGCATGCACTAGCACTTCTAGCATCGCCCATCTCCACTTATACATGCACTTGTTGCCGCATCGAGCGTAGCCGCGCAGGGAGACCCACCGCGCTAAGATCGGTCGAATGATGGCGACTGGAAGACCCTTTTCTGGTTCAGCAGCGGCACGGCGGTGGTTGTTGGTATTACGCATGCGGTGTTGTAAATAGGGCCGAGTGGACGAAAGTCGGATGGTGTGGATGGGGATTATTAGGGAGCGTAGCATACGGTATGGCTCGGAGGGTCGGTCGTTGCTTAGCTGCGAGGACGGGAGGGCGGTTGAGGACGAGGACGAGTAATTATTGACCTTGCTAGGGAGTCGTCTTGCGATATCTGGATATTGTATTGTCGTGAGAGCGCGTGAGGAAGAAAGATGAATGTAAGGGAAAAGGGGCTACTGAGAAATCTAGGAACTGGCGAAGCAAGAATTCAGAATTCAGGATTCAGGATTCAGGATTCAGGATTGCGGGCCAGCCATAGCAGCTAGTTGGCTTCTACAGTACAATCATCGCATCGCATACAGCCCGCTCAAGATCTAGGCGCAAAACCAAGTAAGTAGAGAGAGAGAAATACGTCATCCCAAGTCCCATTCCAAGCATGCCTTTTCTTGCGCAACGCCCCATACGGAGCATCTTCCGACATCAGCATCAGCCCTGGCGCCAGAAAACGTACGCCGAGATGTGTCATTGAGGGGTGGCATGAGCTTGTTTTTTGGGCTTGCAGGCTTGGGGGCTTGGTGGTGAATCTGGTGATGTGTGTGGAGGTGGGGAGGTGTGGAGGGGTAAGGTAGGGAAGATGGGATACGCCGATACGGCGTATGCTGTGCCGCTACGACGGATTGTGGGAAGGCGTGTGCTTGTGGATCGGGTGGGATAGAGAAGAGGAAGGGGATGAATGGGACGGAACGTGTGACCTCGGGATGACATCTAGAGGCGTTGCTTAGAAGTGCGATGTGGTGAGCTTTTGAAGGGAGGATGGAAGTCTTGCGTAAGGTTTTCTGGGGAAGGGTGACATGTGGGCTGGAGTGAAAAGAGCTGTTGAGTGCAGACATTGGTTGTTTGATATGGTGTCTATGTTCTATCTCTGGCTTGTGGCTGTAGGGGATATTCTAGAACCCAAGGTACTGTACCTTGTAGGCGGTAGGATGTTTCGAAAAGCCGATGCCGTACTCTACCAGCACTATGGTACTATGGTAAGTAATCCCACAGTACCTCAGCCTGTAAAACCCCCCCACCCCCGCGCCGCGGAAATAATTCCTCTCTCACCTGACGGAAGGAAGGAAGGAAGGAAGATGAGATTTCAAAAATGCCTCAGCCGAAGCTACCAACTCCTGTCGTGCTGCCCTCAACGCACGTAAAAAAAAGAAGAAAGGCAGATGGCGGTGAAGAATAAAACAAACAGACAGGAACTTCCCTACTCGTAGGGATACCATAATCGTACGTCGACACTACATATGTGGATCCTTTCCCCAATCTACTGTAACATCTTTGCTTTTGATGAGCCGAAGGCATGCATGCACATCAGCTGGAGTCTTCGGGAAGCTCGCCGAAGCGCCTTGCCGTATAGTCTTGTAGGTGCCTCGGAAGGAGCCTCGGAAGGAGATGCTTCCGTTCGCTTTTTTCACCGACTAACCTCGTGCATGCGCATATGAGAGAGATACGTGGACGACGCGTGCTGTAGGCTTGATTTGCTTATCGTGCTCTAAAAGGGGATGTTACGATGTCTGTACGCCTCACTCCGCCATTGCTCCATGGGGAAGGAAAGAAAGAAGGCACGGGGTGCTGGGTGCTGTGTGCTAGGAAGATTGTTGAATCACGAATGCACGTCTGCAGACGTTTTTTTGAAACAAACTAACTGGTGGGTACGTACACGCAGCGCGAGAGCAGATACGATAATGGGGAAAGTACCTACATTCGGTACGCGTGTAAAAAGCGGAGAGAGAGCAGGGAACAGCATATGTCCTGTGTCCTGACGAATGGGAACGCAACACATGGACTGCGCATCAACTACATACCGCACATGTGCTGTATATGTACGATGGAGAAGCTCCTTCTTCTAGTGTGGGGGGTACTGTACTGTATGAAAGCCTCTTTTGATGTTTGCAGGTGAAAGAAGCGCGTACCTGTGCATATGTATGCGGGTGCATGCCTCGTGCGGTAACGCGGTTCGCATCGACATGCCCGTTTGGAAAGGAAAAGGAAGGGGAAACTCAAAAGCGGAGGTTTTTAGAGGATAGCATACATGTTAATCCTGTGATGTTTACGACTCATACGCGTGGTTCTAGGCTTCTTGAGCGTTTATGTGTGAGGTGTGAGGTGGTCCAAGGTAGCCCTCGTTCAAGTGAGATGGCAATCACATAGACGGAATTCGCAGTCTCATTAAACGATACGTACGATGTTCATGTCAAAGTAAAAGCAACTTGAACTACCTCCTCACTCCCACCATCACCCAGCCTCTCTTCCACATATGCCCTTCACCGATCCCACACCACCCAGCTGATCTCCCCCATGCTGCACATGCACATCTGCATCGAATCGCCTCAACTCGAGTTGTCCCTCACCTCGCAGCACGCATCCACCGAATCAAAGCGTAACCCACAGCTGTCGTGTGCCCTAAGCCCCCAAAAGTTGTTCTTCCCCACACCATTCCAAGGTCATTCTCACTCCATGCATGCAGCTAATGCCGTACCTGCCTCGCCAAGCCAGCGAATAAGGCTTGCATGGTGACCGATCGTGTGGTCCAGCTCAACTGTGACTAACCCAACGACGTAAAAAAGCGATTGCGGGAGTACCTACATACTTGTAGGAGCTGCAGGTGGACGAAGAAGACATCATATTTGCACCTGTTAAAGTAATTTATGGTTTGAAGATTTGCATGGCCGAAATGTCATACTCGCTTCCATCCCACTTTTGACGAAACTATTCATGTATCTATCCAGCGCACGGGGCTCTGTGTCCATCACGCTGGTCATGCCTTCGAAAAATCGGCATCGCCCACTCATCAAACATATACGCTATGCACATCATTATCCACTACAGTCCGTTCTGAGCACCAAAACCGAAACGCTCAACGATCCCGCTCCTTCATCTCCTCCGTCACGTTCTTGAGCGCCATGCTATGCTCTTTGTTGATCCAATCCCAGTACTGTGCCCAAGTCCTCAGATGCGGGTCGTCATGGCCTTGAACACCGCTCTCAGTACCCATCTGCTTGTTAAGGAGGACTGACACCTTCAGCACGCCCTTGCAACCTTCCTGTAGCTTCTCTAGTTCCTGCTTGACAGCGTTGTCCTTGGGCTTGATGGAAAGCACAGCCCGGAAGTTCTCGGCGATGGTTTCGAGACGAGAGTGCGTCTGCTCGGGTGCAGTGCGCATAAGCTTGGTGAGCATGAGATTGCAGAGGATGCGGATGTCGTGTTCATCGCTGATGCCTGCAACGACGCGATCATAACACTCGGACAGATCAGACGGCGTGAGCTTATCGAACGCAGTCTCCAGCAGAGCGTATATGGTCTCGTACGCGCTCTTGCGTATCTCTAAACCATCGTCTACCTTGTGCTTGAACGGACCCATTTGAACCTCACGGATCAAGTCCTGGTTGACCTCTGTCTCTTTCATTGCCAACGGCAAGAGCTGATCCAGAGCTGGTAGGATGATATCAGGCTTGTTGTGCATGGCAGAGTTGAAAGTGGTTAGGGCCAGGCGGCGATTCTCCAGGTCGATCTCGTTCAGCATCATGACGAGCATCGGAACGACAATGGGTCGGAGGTACTCATCGTAGGCTTCGTCAGTGTCGGCAAGGGTATATCGTAGGGCCGAAATGACCATGCCTCGGACGCTCTCCTTGCGGTCTCCCAGAAAAGCCTATTTTGGTCAGCACACTGCCTAGTAGCGTTCAGCACATGGATTCCACTTACTTGAAGTTGCGGGAGATACGTCTTAGGGTCAATAATGGTCAGCCGTCCAATACATTCCGCACCAATGGCCTTGTTGTCCTCAGCTTGCGAAGCCGCCACCAAGTTCTGCCACAATGTCGAAGCGTAAGGAATGATCTCAGACTCTGTACCCTCGTGCTGCAAAATCTCTTTGATAGAGTGTAGCAGGAGGTACTGTGGACTTGACGGCTGCGCCATAGTATTCAGAATCACTGGAAGATACTGGCCAACGTTTCCAGCACCCGCCCGGCCCAGCGCAACAGCAGCTGCAAGTGGGACTTGCTCTGAATTTACTGAAAAGTACTTGATGAAGAGCTGAGGAGCGATGGAGGATTGTGGCCCTAGGCGAAGCGCGGACTCTCCCAAGACAACAAGGGCGAGGCACCTACGCTTATCGTCCTCTGCAGTCTCAAGCTCAGTGATGAATTGATCGACCTTGAAGCCCAAACTACTGCCACCATACACTAGGAGGTTTCCGATGACCTTTCCTACAACGTCGGGATGGCCCGTGATGCCGACCTCTTGAAGCAACGCCTGCATCAAAGGCTGACCACAGCGATGCTCTCCGATAGTGCGTACTAAAGAGAGAAGGGCCTCCAGGGAAGTGCCGCTGATGGATCCTTGGACAACATTGCAAAGAGCTTTGGTAAGTTGAGGAGTCATGATGGCGTTTGCATCGTCTTTGATAAAGAAAGCAAGGATGTGTAGTGCAGGGCCAAGAAGATGTAAATCAGTTGCGTCTAATAGAGGCAAAAGCAGTTCGACAATGTGTGACTTTGTCTGGCTATCCAGTTGCTTCCGCGAAAAGGAATTGATGGAGAGAGTCCGTAATGCGCTCAGGCTGGCACCACGCAAAGCTCTGCTGGACTTGCGTAGTTGCGTTCCAAGCTCGAGTGCAATGCTACGCACCCATTTTGCAGACAGCTCACCTTGGGCGCTGGTGTGCTTCGCTATTGAGTCGATAGCGCGCACCGACGCAAGGCGCGTGAGCTCGTTCCGGAGACGGTCAGCAAGAAGCTCCAGCCCAGACACACGTTTTTGCAAAGACAGCAAGCCCTCAGTACCAGAACTGCGGCCAAGAAAGACACCCAGAACATGTATAGCGCTCTGACGGACCTCAAGGTCCGCATCGTTGGCCGCGATTCGGTTTACAAGGGTGTCGTAGAGCTGTTCTAGATCACGCTGATTCTGTGAGCCAGAGCTCGCTGATCGAGGCGGCGTGAGTGCCTTGATGATCTCTTCTGTAGCAGCAAGTGCTTCGGTGGAGAGTTTGCTGTACTTGTCGCGAGCGCCCAGCAGAAGTGCCGGAACAATGGATGCAAGGTAGGGTTGTAGAGAAGCAGACGGGTGTGTGTCTGCGATAGCCCCGATTAGCTGGAGTGCTTGAATCCGCAGGCTGTTGGCCGTAGCAGAAGCACTGCTCGTAAGCCCACCACGGGTCTTTGCAGCATCCACAACAGGGTCAATGACCTGTGTGAGATACCCATCTAACCCTCCACGCTGGGTGATGACGATGTCCTTGAGGAGAAGTATACAAGCCTGTTTTGTTGCAGGTGGAGAGGAGGCCTGTTTTAATAGCTGCGACACTCCTCGAATGATGTCTGGGCTCAACTTGGACAAGCTTGCACGCGGCCCAACAGGAGGTGTGCCAGCCCGAGCCGGTGATGCATAACCCATCGAAAGCGAGGGATTACCGTGAATGTCAAGCATGCTCGCATCGCTGCCTCCGCGGCGTCGCTTCCGGCTAGCAGGAGGAGCCATAATGCCGCCTGCAGGGTGCTCATCGGCAAATTTGACAGGCGTAGGACCATCTCCCGACTTTCGAACCAAGTTGGAAAGGGTCGAAAGGACTTCCAAACGAACGTTCTCTTCCCGTTCCTTAAACCTGGAGATGAGAGCCGGCGCAACGCGGTCATACAGGGTCCCGTCGTCTAGGAGATCGCCGTTGCTTCGTGTGGATATGAGGGTATAGAGCACTTTGGCAGCGCATCGCCTAACCTTCCAGCTCGCATCCTCATCGTCGTCAAAACCGGTCTCTTCTTCATAATCGTCATCTTCTAGTGTATCCTCTTCATCACTCTCCATAGCCTCGTCGTCATCGTCGTCCTGAGCGAGGTTCGGGTCGTATTTTAAAAGACGAGTAGCAGCTTCGAGGGTCTCGTCCGTGTATGCTCGCATGTGTTGCGAGCATGAAGCGAGGAATCCTTCCAGAGCGACAAGAGCAGCCTCCAAAACTTCGTCAATCTCAGGGTCACGATCCGACTCATCGTCTGAGGTATCCATCTCTTCATCGATTTCCTGTGAGCTTAGGGCACTCAGAACGAAGGGTGCGAGAGTCTGGAGGTACGGCCCGAACTTTCGAGGAATGGACCTATGCATGTGTCAGTATATTCGCAGCGAATCTCGTGTCATGTTTCGTACCTAGCCATTGATCCCAGTATAGTGAGGTACAGCTTCCGCTTGCTACGTGTGAGATGAACGTCCCGAAAGTGCTCAATGAGCCTGGACAAGAAGGCGCTTAGAAGCTGGTCAGAGAAGTGGATGGCCAAAGTCGAAATCGCAGTAACCGACTTCTTCTTCATCATGGAGCTGGACCGCTCGTTCTCCAAGATCTCGAATGTGACCTTCTGCAGAGCGTTGATCTCGGCATCCTGCAACATGGGCCCAAAGCAGCGCGAGACCTCGGTCAGGACATCGATGGCATTGCTGTCAGTGCCCTTCTCCAGGTCAACCTGCAACATGCCCTTGGGTACACCGGGAAGGTTCTTTCCTGACGGCATAATGACATTGTAGCCCACCAGGCGCGGAATCAGCACTTTGCTCACAGCGTTGTAGGCGTCCTGGACGGCTTTCGTGCGCGTGACGCCCATGACGGGACGCGGCAGGGACACGACGACCTCGCGGAGGGCCAGCGACGGTATTGACTGGTCAACGGTGTTGTTGGTCTGGAGGTTCGACAGCTTTTCGATCATGGGACATAATGTGGCCTCTGGGATCTTATTGACAAAAGGTCCCAAGCACTTGATGGCCTGGTTCTGGACCTCGCCATTGCTGTCGACCAGCGTGGCAAGCAAGCCCTCGACCGTTTTTGCGCAGGCTACGTTGTCGTGGTGTAGGAATTGCGGGTGGGCAGTCTGTAGTATGTCGTGCAGGTCGCTCAGGGCCATGAAGCGGAAGTCGGGGTCGTCGTCGCTGAGCTTCGGCAGGAGCTGTGTGACATGGTGCGGCGATGGGTTCGGGGGCACCACAGAGGGCGCCATGGCGGGCTTTGGCGGGCTTTGGCGGGCTTCGGTGCGTGGGCAGGCGCGGGAGCACTGATGATGTTTACAGATCTGAGTATTTCGAATTTGGAGTTGGAGCTGGCAGCGTGGCGGGGTAGGATGTCGCTATTGTGGTGAGGGCAGTGGTGAAGGGGAAGGGAACGGTGGATATATACGTGAGGGCAGAAGCAGCGTTGGAGCTAGGCAGCGTGCGCGGTGAAGCGTGCAGAGTCGAAAGGAGCGTGTGGAAGCAATCGAGTCTCGACTGTGCTGCCTGCTGTTGCCCGAAGCTGCATGACGCACGGACACATGGGCATCTCTCTCGCGGGGCAGATACTGTGAGCGCGAAGGAAGCAAAAAGGGAGCCATTAACATATCCATAGTCTAAATATATTTAGCTCTGCCATTAACCTTGAATTTACTTCTGCTGTCTTTTTACAATGCGAGAGCATGTATAGCTCTTGAGGTTAAAGGTTAAAAAGTAAAGCTACAGTTCCCTATAGACATGAATTCCAGAACTCATTAAGTCTAGCGAACTAGTTTGGAAACCTTCGTGCATGTTTCCATGTTGACTATTTTCTATTTTCAGGACAGTTCCGTGCAAGGTCCACGGGTGAAGTCAAGGCACGTGATGGTTAGAGCTCGGGCCGCTGACGTGCGATCAGAATCATTAGATCAGGCGAGCCCGGTGGCTGGTGACAGATTGTCTTGTCCCAGAGTTCTCCATCGCCTTCAATTGCTCTTGGTTCGAGTCAATTGACCTTTCACCAGCTCCACCATGGCTTTTATACGGTCTACCACCCTGCGCGCCTCTTCCTTTGCGCGCTGTGCACGAACAGCGAGAGTCGTACGCACTGCCGAGCTCCAGCAGCCATGGCAACGGACCATCCAGCGCCGGACGTATGCCTCTGCCCACGGCGGTGAGGCGAAGAAGAGCGATCTCCCATGGTATGCGAAGCTACCATGGATCATCATTGACACGATTGAGGTACTAATCCATCTCTGCAGGGCTATCTCTGCTGTTGCTGCGACCGCCGTCGGACTGTACGTGGTGCTGAACCAAGATCTCGGTGGCCACCATGATGAGCACCACGATGAACACCACGATGAGGCCCACGAGAAGCACGCCGAGGAGTCACAAGAAGAGGAGTCCAAGGAGGAGAAGCCTGAGGTGAAGGCCGAGGACAAATCGGAGGAGCAATCGGAAGAAAAGTCGGATGACAAGTCCGAAGATAAATCGGAAGAGAAGTCCGACGACAAGGCCGACAAGGAGGAGAAGAAGGAGACGTCTTCACCGGATAAGAGCGATGAGGTCAGTTTCCCGTTCATCCTCCATGCCCCATCAACTGACTTTGTCCCAGCCAAACCCCCGCAAAGACTCAAAATCGCCGAACGAGACATCCGGAAAACAGGAGGGCCTGTCCAACAGCGATACGAAGCACACCTCCCCGATCGAGCAGCACGCTGAAAAGAGCAAGAAGGGCGAGGGTGTTGCGGAGAGTGCCAAGCTCAAGGGCACCGTTTCGACGGACCGACCGCAGGTATGTGTACTATGCTTCAGTGGCAGACTGCCACTAACATACAACAGGCTGAGAACAAGGAGGAGCGCGGCAAGGCTCAGTCAGACAAGGAGTAGACGAGCACCTAGTGATTTCCTAACCGTGGTACCAAGTTCTCCTAGCTGCCATGCGACCAATTCCCCCAACGTCGCACCTGTATATTCTTTGGCGTAGACCAACATCAATTCCAGTCCTACGCCGCCGCAACATCAGTTATCAGCTCATCATGTTCCGTGACCTGACTTGGCCATAGCACACTTGCAGCACATACGGACATTTGTGATGTCACTACCCAGCTTCGCCGCAATCTACATAGCTACTCACACGCACGGGTGGTTAAAGAATCACGTGCTTTTGCCACCCGCGCTCTAATTCGTTGCATACCACTAATTAAATTGTTGCGTGGAGCCTTATTGGTTTGCTAGGGATGCAATTTCCACGTGATTCTTTTATCAGCCGTATCCACTACGCTCCGCGAGTAGTGGCTGCAGAGCTTCATTAATCTCTGACCAGAAATGCAAAGCAAAACCCGATGCAAAGGGTCCAGCAGATGCCTGCTCGTGAATAATACGAGGTCGACTTGAAGTAGTCGGTGCCGTGTTGTGATTGGCTTTTCCCACAGCCAAGGGGCGAGCTCTAAGCGCCCGGAACCGGCACAGACTACTTCGATCCTGTGTCACACCTCGCGCTGACGACTAATTGGTCCAACTGCGCCGCCCTCGAGCATCGCAAAAGGATAATGGTCCAACGACGAGCTGCCTGCGACTCCGCTTTCGCCGCACTGTGCAGTCATGGACGCCTGCGAGGCGGATCACCGCCGCGCTCCAATCACAGTGGAAGCGTGGAGCCGCTCCATTACGACGCTGGCCTTTTCATCTTGCCATCACATCCCGCGTCTTGCTCATGCATGTTGCATGTCTTACATCTCGCTATCCAGATATCAGCTCCCGAATCCCCATTGCAAAACGTGCCCTCCATCACCGAACTTCGCCTGCCGCTCTCCTCCCACACTGCACACTTGATTCCCTACCATACGAGAGCATCATCAGCACCACCGCTTCAAAATAGACGCTCCTCGACGAACTTGAAAGAGTCGGAAACAGGCATTTGGCCTTGGAAAAGGTCAGCGCTTGACGTCGCACCAATATGGACCCACGCCAGAACGGACGGCAACCACACGGCAATGACCAACAACGTCAAAGATTCTCATGGCAGTCTCCTCCCGAAACACCACCAGAGCAGGACAATCATCACTATCAACAATACCAACAGTACAGCCAGCAACAACCGCCTCAGCCGAGAAGAATACACACCGACGTGAACGAGCAACTGCAAAATCGAACCTTTTCATACGCGCAAACTCCAGCTGAGCACATTGCCTTCCAGTACATACCATCACCAAGCGATGCACCTCCCGTCCCACGGATACCCACGCCAATCGATCCTCAGTCAGCTTCGATCTACACCCCGCAGCAGCAAGCGACTCAGCCTCAGCCACAAGCTGGCTACTCTGCGTCAGCCTATCCCGAGAATGTGCCTGTTTCCCCTCTCTCATCGAACAACCGCGCAAGCACTTCGCAATTTGCTTCCGTCTCTCCAGTCTCAGAGCCTCAGCAAGTAGATACGCAACACGCCGGGACACATCCATCGCAACATACGCGGGATTTCAGCAATCTCTCGCCTATAAATACGAACCTGGGTCAGCGCACCATGCCTCCGATGCCGCCAACTCCACACTCCCACCCAGCAGGTGAGCTGCCTCAAAAGATGCCTCCTACGCCCATCTCGCCGAACTCCATGAGGAAAGAGCCCTTGGACCACCAGCCTCCCACATCACCAGCGAGCAAAGCATCATACGCTCACGAACCATACTCTCCTCATGCACTTTCCATCCCGAACACGAATACCCGACATGCCGTCTTCTCACCCGACTGCGCCCATGGCCCCAATGGTCTCGACTTCTCCCTCCACCGCCCAGGCCAAATAGCGCACCCAAATATGGACCTCTCCACGAGTGGCGCCAAGCAATCTTGGAAGACGTCCCTCTGCTCCTGCACACCCGACATATCCACCTGTCTAACCGGCCTCGCATGTCCCTGCATACTCTACGGCCGAACATCCTACCGCCTCTCCCAAAAAACCGCGAAACAGGATCCAACCGACCTTCTATCGCATGAAGCGACAAACGGTCATTGCGCCATAATGGCACTGAGTTGCGGGCTCTGGTGGCTGTTTCCCATGCTGCAGAGGACCAGAATACGGCACATGTATAAGCTGGAGGGAGGCTTGCTGGGAGATTGCGTCAAAGCTGCATGTTGTTGCTGTTGTGTCGCTGTGCAGAATGAGAGGGAGGTTAAGAGTAGGGAGGAGGCGATGAGAAGGTGGGCGGGGCCGGTTAGTAGTGAGGTTTATGGGAGGGAGGGTGGGATGAAGTATAAGCCGCAGAGGTGATGGACTTGCATGCGGGAACGTGATTAAGGAAATAGGAACGGGTTGAAGAGGTGGAAGGTTTGAGATTGGTACCTTCGGCTTGGTTTTATAAGAGTATTGAAGGGGAAGAAGAGATTGAGCGGGTGGACGTTGGAGTTTCCCAACCGCCATTTACGATACCCAAGATAGCACAGCACCCTCACTTCGTTAACGAGTATATAGGGATGAAAGTTTATATTGCATAGCGGGTTCTGTTCTTGCTCTTCCAAACAAGAATCATTCAATACCTGAAAAGCGCCTCGCTATTCTGCAAGGCTGTACTCCCCCTAAAGGCCATTCGTTAAATACTATGGATTTGTTCCAACTCTCTCAACTCCTTATATAGTGTGGTAGACTACGGATTGCAGAATCCCCTTCGCATGGGGTTCTGCAAAACCTTCCCAAACTATCCACTTATGCATACCTAGTTTTCGTTAGACATTGATAATGGCTCAAGGTACCCCCGAAGCAACGCGGCATTGCCGAGTATTATGGTGGCGTGGGGGAGGTGGGATGACGTTTGATGGGGCTGCTTACGGGGTTTGAGGCGTTTCTTGATGCGAGGGGCCTATTGGGGTTACTGAGGCTGGGCGTGGAATCTCTTCGAAGTTTTTGTTTCTTCTTCTTCTTTAAATGGATAGTGTTGGTGGGCTTGAGGACTGACGGTGGATTTGTGAGTATCGCTGTTGCGGCACTCTCAATGTATATGCTGGTTCCGTACGCTGCATAGTCATCCTCGAAGGTATCTTAACCGTCCTTGTGGTCGTACTAGCGTTCTTCACCCTCTGCGATTTCCCAGAGAGGGCGAACTTTCTTACCGAAGAGGAGCGAGCGTTCGTCGTGTATCGTCTCAAGTATCAGGGGCAAAAGAAGAGTGATGCGAATGAGGTCAAGGTTGCACAAGACGATTCGTTCCAGTGGAAGTATGTTAAAGCCGCAGTCCTATACTGGCAGATCTAGGTCAGTATCTGGGTTTACTGGGGTATTGCCGCGCCGCTATGTGGCATTTCGCTGTTCTTGCCAACTATTATTCGATCACTGGGATATACGAGTTCGACTGCGCAGCTCCTCACAGTTCCGATTTACATCACGGCTTCATTATTAGCGGTTGATGTGGCGTACTGAAGCGATCGCAACGGAAAGCGGTCGCTGTTTATTCTCGTCTGTCTTGGGATTATAGCGGTCGGATTCATCATGTGCATTGCTACGTTGATGCCGGAAGTTGTATATGCGGGTGTGTTCATCGCTGCGTATGCACTGTATTTCAGCTTTCTCTGGGAACCTTACGTGGTTGTCGAACAGTGAGTTGTGCTTGGATGGGTCCTATATTGTGCAATCTAACGCTGCTACAGATCTCGCTGGGTCTACCAAGAGAGCTATAGGATAGGCTATTCAAATCGCCATGGGAAATCTGGCAGGAGGTCAGTTGAAAAACTTGCCTGTGGAATTGCCGACTGACCATTACTAGCTGCGGCTTCGGACTTCTATCGTTTAGAAGATGCCCCTCGTTATGTGTTGGGCCACGCGCTCAAAGCCGCATTCATCATTGAAGGTATTTTCGCTGGACTGGTGTTCGTATTCAATTACCGCCGCATTAATGTGAGCAGAGAACAGCAAATGGCCAAGGGTGCGCATAACGGACATAAACCGAAAGAGCTTGCTGCTCTGGGTGATCGGGCGATCACGTTCCATTATGTGGTGTAGAAAGTCTGTGCCGTATTAGGAGACTGTGGAACCGAATGAGCTCATCGCATCGTACATAGAGGACATGCCCAGAATCATGACCAAAGATGGCACATCATCTTTTCAAGTCAAATGAGGCGCCTGGCCCAACAGATTGCTTGATTCAAGGCAGCGCGACGTTGAAGGTGATGGTGTTACGTGCCCCTCAATAGTCTTGGATGCCCGTCTCGCCGGTGAGCCTGAAGCCGCGATTACAGTCAGTAAAGCCCATCCAACGGGTGTCGGTGCACGTCGTCTAGGATCGCAACACCGTGCTCTCGGGGTCTCAGAGCGATGCGTTCAGTCAACGCAGCGTGCGTGTCACATACACTTTTTCCTTGCCCTCGCCATCAGAGTCGAAATCGGACTCCATGCTGTCAAAGTATGCATCTTGAATGTCGCGCTCCTCCTCTGGATCATCGTACTTGTGATTCTCGTCTACTGTCTTGTAGTCGAAAGCGCGATCCTTTCCACAGAGAAAGCGTTGTGTCATCTCATCGACCCACCACTCTCTAGCCTCCTCTTTCGTAACCGCCTCGTTGTTTTTAGCAACGTTCTGTTCGAAGACAGTGTATTGCACCATATCCTCCTCGCCTTCCTTCCTGATCTCTGCGCGCCAGAGACTGGAAGCCATTTTCTCGGAGGCGACCTGGCCGTGACCCGCGGTTTCGCGCTCGGTGGCGGTCTGGAAGCGGCGTATGCAAAAGTAGTGTAGCTTTGGGTTTCCCAACTCGAGAGTAAAGTCGTCAAAGTAGTGGGGATGCATGTCGAGGTAGCGCTTGCGACGGTTTTTGACTTTGAGCTCGGCGGCATGTTCGCGGAAGTAGCGGGAGCGCTCCTCGCGGAATCGAGTGAAGTCGTCCATTTCGCTCTCATCGTTCCAGAAATAATCATATATCTCACTGGCAGTTGGGGAGTCGGGAAGCGCCTTCTGCTCATCTTCCATGAAAGCGCCATATGTCTCAGTAGCAGCCGATGAGCCTGGAAGAGCAGCTGCTGGATGGAACGGAAGCGCCATCTGCTCGTTCAGGATGGGCGTCATGGTAACTTACTGAATCTTTTGAAGCGGCAAAGTACATGCGACTCAGTTCCAAAGCCAAAGCGCAGCAAAGCAGCACGATAGTTCGCAGGCCGTGGAGAGAAGAGTGTCGGAACTCTGCATGTTTTGTTCTTTGCTTATGACGCCACACGCCACAGACTAAGCTTGTGCACAGGCCACTCAACCCAATCAACGACGCTAACCGCATGGGAACGGCTCGAGATGAACGTCCCGGCGGCTGTTTCAGATGTGCTCCAAAACATCTCGCCAGTCAACCGCCGCAACAACAGCTGTCCTCCTTGGAAAAATAATCCCCGGCTTCATTTGCTCCTTACAAACTCTTACAGTCCTTTATGAACTCTGTACCACCACTTATCCTCTATAATATTACTCCTTGCAAAATGACCATGCGGTAAACCGGACCGCAATAACGACATAGAGGGATACCTCTTTGTACTTCTGGGCTTGGACTTGGCTGTATATCATTTCGACGCAAAATTCCTGCACCTTTTTGTTGGATGCCCTTTTGTTCTTCAGCGCGCAAAAACGTGCCAACTGACTGGAGGATTCGAGGAGAACTCCTGTCATAGACCCGAAGTTTTACCATGTCATCCAGACAAAAGACCCCAAAGAAGCCAAAGGCGGCGAAAGAGGCGGAGAAACAGGCACGACAGCTTCCTCCCGCGACGATACTGAAGAATGTTGGGAGAGCAGCGGCACTGCTTGTCCTGGCGGGGATAGCCTCTCCGGTCTCACAACTCAACCTATCACCTGTATACGGATCCATCCCGGCTTCCTTGCATCACCAAAGAGCCATGACAGTCACAGCTGTTGCCGCTGTGATAGTAAGAGGAGCTCTGAAGAGATACGTACCATCAACAATATCCGAGTACATCGCCGTGGTCGCCTACTGGTCGCCAGTGATCCAGTTTCTGCTATTTCCATATTGCGGCAAGCTTGGTGTCGACTACGGTCCGCTCCTCTTTGAAAGTCTCACGTATCTGCCTTTGCTGTTTCTTTCAATTTTTGCGGCTGGAGACTTGCTAGAGTGCATCGATCCAAGCCAATTCAACCTACCGTCATCGCTCAAGGAGGTGGTAATCCCTACCGCTTCCTACTTTACAGTCTCCACCACTTCAAAAATTGCCAGCGCTACCATTCCATCGATTGTCGGAACCCACCTCTACTTCACCCGTGTAGGCTTCCAGATGCTCATCGCATCGGCCTCTGCATTTTTGAACCCATCCAAAGTCATCCTTTTGGCCTTTCCCGCTATTCTGCACTCGCTATGGGCAAACCCGCACTTTCCATCCGATGCCGCCTTCCAGAAGGCCAACGCAACGCTATGGGATTCACAGAATTATACGCTCCTAGCACGCCAGGAGTCTCTCACCGGCTACGTTTCGATCTTAGAAAGCCACGCAGAAAGCGGCTTCCGCGTCATGCGATGCGACCACTCGCTCCTCGGCGGTGAATGGCTAGTGACTCCCTCAGCATACGAGAAGGGCCAGCGACAGCGTGAAACCATTTTCTCCGTATTTGTTCTCCTCGAGGCTGTTCGCCTTGTAGAGCCTATCGAACCCAAGGATATTGAACCTATTCCCGACTCTAAGAAGTCCGCCCTTGTGATTGGCCTCGGCATCGGAACCGCACCCAACGCCCTCATCTCCCACGGGATCAATACCACAATCGTTGAGCTTGATCCAGTAGTCCACCACTACGCAACCAAGTACTTCGACCTGTCCCCCAATCACACCGCCGTCATCGACGACGCGGTCGCCTACGTGCACGACAAAGCACCCACGAACCCCGGCTCCTATGACTACATCGTTCACGACGTCTTCACTGGCGGCGCAGAACCAGTCGCGCTCTTCACATCCGAGTTCCTCCAAGGCCTCCACACCCTCCTCGCCGACGACGGCGTCGTAGCCATCAACTACGCCGGCGACATGTCCCTCGGTTCCACGCGCCTCGTCCTCAACACCATCCACTCCATCTTCCCCGCCTGCCGCCTCTTCCGCGATTCCGCCCCGTCCTCGACCTGGAAACCTGGAGACCCCGACTTCATCAACATGGTCGTCTTCTGCGTCAAAAACGACCACGGAAAGGGTAAAGAAGCCATCAAGTTCCGCAAAGCGGGGCCTGAGGATATCAAGACGAGCTTGGCGCGGAGGAGCTATTTGGAGCCGAAGCCTGAGTGGGAGATTATGTTTGAGTATCATGATGTGGCGTTTGGGGGGAAGGTTATGGGGAGGAAGGATGTGGGGGAGTTGGAGAAGTGGCATGAGCAGAGTGCGGTTAATCATTGGAAGGTTATGAGGACTGTGCTGCCGGAGAGTGTGTGGGAGATGTGGTGAGGGGATGCTGTTGGGGATAATCGATGCGAAATTGGAACTATAAAGGGAGGGATTTGGAGGGTAAATATTTATGTTCATCGTAAGGAATCATGGCCGCTTTTCGTATACTGTTGCATATATGCTGTAGGTGAAAATTGATTGTTGATTATGTATATGCTAAACCTCATGGTTTTCCGGGTCGGGAGATGCTACATTCTCCCAACCTCCATCACTACTTTCCTCTTCCACACTAGCATTTTCATCCTCATCCTCACTCGCATCATCAGTTTCCACCTCTCCACCACTACCATCTACATCCTCTTCCACATCATCCCCACCACCCTCACGCTCCCTTAGCTGAGCCCTCAGCCCCTCAAGAACAACCGCAATCCTCTCTTTCAACCCCTCATTCCTCCATACTTGCTGCACCTGCCCCTCCATCTCCGTAATCTTCGTCCGCAACTCCTCAGCCACTTCATCCATCTCATCCCCATCACCCTCCTCGCCATTCTCCCCCGGGCCCTCCTCAACCTCCAAACCAGGATCAAACGCTCGAGCGAAATCATGCGCCATCTTACGATTCGCAATAGCAAACACAACATCTGTGATAGAAGCATACGGCTCCACCTTATCATCAAGCACCCTCCTCCACGCCCCAGCAACATCCCGCACCGGATTCCCATAAGCGCCACACCCCCACGCACCAAGAACGATTTTCCCCACACCACGCGTAGCTGCCATGCGCAGCACAGCCCTCATCTTTCTCTCCACCATACTTCTATCTTTCCCACTTAGGCGCTTCTCCTCCTCCTCACCGCCCACAAGATCTGGAAACCGCAACATCCCCGCCGACAAAACATCCACAAAATACCGCTCCTTCACCTCAAGCTCCCTCCCCCGCGCGTCGCGGAAAACGAGGACGTCCCGCGTGAAGACGCCGCCGTACTCGGGAAGACGGTAGGAGGACTCGTGCAGTGAGGGTAGGAGCGTGGTGTGTGTGCAGAGGGTTTCTTCTTGGGATGTTGCGCCTGTGAGGACGCCGCCGCCGGGGCGCAGCGGAGAAGCCATGTTGAGGATGCAGATGTTGGGGTCGTTGCGGGAGGGTGTTGGCTTTTGTTGGGGGCGGGAGGTTAGGAGGTGCGCGGCTGTTAGGGTAGTAGTGTGGAGGATGCGGATTCGGCGGGGTGGTGGTGTAGGTGGGAGGTGGGTGAGTGGTTCGTGCAGAAAGGGCGGATTTCTTTTGCCTTTGACTGGAGACGTTGTATCGCCTTCATCATGAACGAAGTCACCCTTGGCTTTTCGTCGTCCTTGGCCTTTTCTCTTGATGTATTTTGCTTCATCGTCGCCGTCTTGTGTACCCTTCTCTTTTAGATTTCTGACTAGTGTTGAACTCGTAGGTCCCGGATCGGCGATGAGTTCGCTCCCCTCGGCACCTTTCCTAGCTCTTGCGTTAGATGCGAGGATGGCTGGGATGGTTCTGTTGATGATTTGGCGTGCTTGCTTGGCGCGCTGGTCTTTTCTGATGGCCGGCGGTGCCAGGCCTTGCGATTGTTGTGTGCGTCCCATCTCAAGATTCACAGGCACATGGAAATATTGAGGAGGATGGAATATGTGTCGTGATAGATAATGTGGTGTACCGTGATGGTATGGTCTACCCTAGGGTTGACAGCCCCGGCGCCACGGCGTCGGAAGGGCGTCCGTTGAAACTTGACACCTGCCAGGTAGCGCCTTTGCTACTTTTCTTTCAACGACCGACGTTCATCCAACACGTTTGATCTCATTCGAGTCGCTCAGTTTTGTCGGACATTTGATGAAGCTGCGGTTGCATACTACGTCCACGCTACGGTGCCTTACAGAAGCTTAGCAAGGGATTTTAGCAAGGGATTTTTGCTGCCAGTTTGAGCCGGGCGAGGGTCCGCTCCCAAGGTATAGTACCTCTGATCAATTCAATAGTCACCTTCTGGCACTGCTACGGCTGACGACAGCAGATCCGGCGCATACGGCACTCTTATTCTTATCATCGTAATGCTCATGGATTATTCGCGCGAACACGGCACACGGCATTGCAATTATCCCTCCCCCGTCAGCTCGGCCGATCAAAAGGGGCGCGCTAGCTTAGCGACAGAACACAGAGACTTCACCTTCGAGAAGGCGGCGCTTGCAACATCATCGTGTTCTCAAGTACGGATATATAGAGGGAGTATCGTTGCTCGGTGTAGACGCGACGATGCCGTCAGACGTCTAACGCCCTGTAGAGAGATTCCCCGGCCTGATCGCCTTGGGGAACCTGGTCACGTCTCCCGCTCCCCCAGTCATCCCACATGTAGATGAACGGAACATGTTCCTGCCAAGCACCCCTCATGTTTCCCACTGCTGCTCCCTGTTTTCCATCGTATTCTACAGTCCTGCGTCAAAAGTCCTTTCTCTTGCTTCGTAATTTGGCCTGGCAAAGCTGCAACGCTTGACATGTAGAGCTATTCTTGCTTCATTCAAGGCTCGATCAGCATGGGATAATCTATAGCCTCGCTAACTGATTCAGGGATAACACCCTGGTTTCAAGGAGAGCGCAGGATTCCCGTTGGGGCCAATGCCGGTCGGTGGCACCCAATCACGACCCATTGTCGTCGTTTATCTGGAGAAATGAGAAAATCCTCATGGGCGGGTGGAGAACAGGGATGAGGCCAATTAGTCCGGATCAGTCTGGTCGCATTCGCGCTCGCGCGGCAACAATAATCGCTTGGGCCCTGACGGTGGCGCCTTCTCCTGTCTTACTGCTACATCCCGTCGCTCCTTCTTCTCACTCTCACTCCACACTCCACCCTCCTCTCTCCAGGTGCTGCTATTGCAGACAGCATCCACTCCACCGCCGACATCTCCCTCGCTCCTCTCTCTCCTGGCCACCATGATGCAGAACCGCATCCTCACCCCGCGCCATATTGTGCGCGTTGTTGTTGTCTTCGTTATCCTCACAGTCATCACCCAGCTATGGTACTACGGTCCTCCCCATATATTAAGTCAACTGGATAAGGGAAAGGCCGCCGAAGCCGTAATCGGTTCCCATCCCATCGATTACCTCATCCACGAAGCGAAAAAGACACAGAAGGAGCTACTGGCAAAGAGGACGCATGACTTGGGCACAACCGCTGAAGCCTACCGGAAACGGAGAGGCCGACATCCGCCCCCGGGCTTCGACAAGTGGTTTGAGTATGCAAAGGCTCACAATGCCGTCATCGTCGAGGATTTCTTCGACCAGATCTACCACGACTTGACTCCTTTTGGGGGCCTACCAGCGAAGCAGATCCGCCAGCACGCCAAGCAACTACCATTCAAGATCAGTATCAGGAACAAGGAAATGCTGGAGTTCCAGGATGACAAAAACTGGATGCCCATTTGGCATGACATGGTCAAGGAGATCAAGGACTTTTTGCCCGACTTGGACATGCCCATGAATGTCATGGATGAGCCACGCTTGATTGCGCCTTGGGAAGACATCAACAAATACGTTCAGAAGGAACACGAATCTCGGACAATTGTCCCGACACACAACGTCATCAAAGAGCTGTCGCCTCTCGATGTGGACAAGGACGAGGGTGAGAAGGTGGAGATCGAATTCATCTCGCAGGGAGCATACTGGGACACTGCGCGCGTGGCCTGCGCTCCGGATTCGCCTTCTCGATCTGTCCCTGCCGCTACGAACTTCACCGGATCCCCCCCATACTGCAAAGGCGAACCAGGCGAGCAATGCAGCCCAGATGCGTCCATCTGGCTCTCCTACAAGGGCTACGTCTCGAACTGGACTGCTGTCAAGGATCCCTGTCTCCAGCCGGAACTCCGAGAGACTCACGGCTCCTTTATTGAGCCGCTCTCGCAGTCCACCACCCGGTCTCTCGTCCCTCTTTTCGGCGGTAGCAAGCTTCCTATGAATAACGACATCCTTATCCCGCCTGCTATGTATTGGGCGAAAGAGTCGCTATATGCTACCGGTGACACTCACGGTGCAGGTTGGGAACAGAAGCAGTCAAGATTGGCATGGCGAGGCGGTGCCACCGGAGGAAAACATCACAAGGACAACTTCAGCCGTTTTCAACGACTTCGCTTCATCGCTCTCATGAATGGAACTCAGGTACGACAGGCGCAGTTGGCTGCCGAGGCCGAGTCACCCAGCTTCAAGCTCCAGCCTTACCAAGACTATCTCGGAACAGCAGGGCAGCATATGGACCTTGGCGCATGGCTTGACAAGATCGCAGACGTCGGCTTCACGGATCTGCTTTGCTCCATCAAGCACGAGGACAAGGATGACAGATCCTGCCCTTACCTAGACCCCTACTTCCAGCTCGTGAAGGGTATTCCCTTGGAGAAAATGTACGACTTCAAGTACCTGCCGGACATCGACGGCAACTCTTTCAGCGGCCGTTACCTCACCTTCCTACGATCAGCCTCCCTACCCATCAAAGCGACCGTCTACTCCGAGTGGCACGACTCCCGCCTCGTCCCATGGGCACACTTCGTACCCATGCACAACTCTTTCGTTGACATATACGGCATCCTAAAGTACTTCATCGGAAGCACCAAGATCACAGCCAAGGGCAAACTCGTCACAGAAAACGGACATGACAAGGAGGCAAAGGAGCTTGCTCTAGCGGGACAGGACTGGGCGAACAAAGTGCTCAGGAGCGAGGATATGCTCATCTACGTTATGAGACTATTGCTGGAATTTGCACGCATATGCGACGATAAGAGGGATTCTTTGGGGTTTGTTGGGGATCTTGCATAAGCAAAAGAAAATTTAAGAAGGAACGATTTTGACATTGAGCAGCATTAGCGGCGGAGTTATAGTGGGGTATTTTGATTTATAGTGGAGTTGAAGGGGCGTATTTGGACGACATATGGCTGGATTGTTTGGGTTTGGATCTTTACTATATACGACAACTTCCTCCTTCATTTTCCGCAACTCCTCGTGCTGTTTCCCCTATGCACTGGAGTTAGCACTCTGATCCTGTACAGAAACCAGTGTAATAGAAGATGTTGCAGTTGTGTGTCAGAAGTCTGGCAGCTCTTTCCAATGCTTGGTCCGCTAAGATGTTGCCAGTGCACCTGGGCAAGATTTCTGCACTTGCTCTGGAATGGATTTGAAGACCTCGTTTAGGTAGAATGGTACCTTTCCACGCTCCCACGGATCGGTCTCGATCGGTCTCGAATCAGCTTCTTGCATCTTCATCTCGCGCATACGGCGTCTTCCACGGCGAGCTCTAATTTTAGGGACTGAGCTTTGCATATGCAGGTGGAATCGGATCCGAGGACGCACGGCAATATGAAGATGATGTTCTGGACGTCACAATGACACTCGCGGTGGTGAGAACGCGAAACAGCGTTTCCAGTCCATTTTCAGTGACAGGTCTGACGGGCAAGGGCTCAAGGCTGGCATTGGAAGCGAGTTTAGTTGCGAAGACGCCTTCTTCCGCCTCCAGCGACAAGAAACTTCCATTTTCACTCAAGCGTGGAGCTAGGACTACCAATCTTTTCTTCTTATTCTGCGTCTATCTCAATACGTCGTGTTTGTCATTTCCAACACCACTTAACTGTGCCGCTGGCCTGCTTCAATCCAGGTCCTCCGCCCATCATGCGGTCAAGGCCAATATCCATTCCCAGGTTGACAAGTACGTCTCACGAGCTTCAATCTCGCCACCGTAGCCGATAGGAAGAGGTTTGGAGCGCAACAAGCCCAATATCGACCTCTGAATCCCTCTACCTCCGGAAACAACAAACCTCACCGTATTCCAAGAATATCCTAAATAATCACCAGGACCCCAGGCTCGGCCTAAGTCTGAGGCGAGAGCCGCACCGACAATTCCACGGTTGACTTAATGTACTTTCATTACCCCCTCATATCGAAAAAGGGCGAGATGTATTGCCATGCTCAGTACACTTTATGTGCTCATCCGAGAAACGTCCCTGTTGAAGGCGAATATCGAATATACGGGAATATCGCGCAAGGGACACGACGTGACCTGCACGTACCCTGCACGCTTGATGTTTCGTTGGAGAACAGGGCAGAGAGATGTATAATGTTTGATATTGCGGCCAGTTCGACATTACCCATACAACATGGGGCCTCGCCAAGCCGCCGTAGATTACGGGAAAGTGCGGGTCGAGACTCGTTCTATAAGCAAGTGTACCTGGGTGTCGGAACTCTATTGTTTTGCTCGTCCGAGATGTTGCGTTGTTCTATTAAGGTACAATCTCTGAGGGAAACGAAGTACGAGGTTGGTGTTCTGTCGGAGACTCGGAAATCGCCACATCACCTGATCTCAATATATCCATGGATCTCAACCTAGTGCTGTTACAAATTGCCAACCGCGGTTATTTTTGGCAATGTAAACATCTCCAACGTAGAAACGCTGTTTAACTCTGGGGATCCCCGTTATGTCTAACGCAAAGGGGAAGTTCTGCAGGTCCGCCTCGAATTAACGTTTCCGTCGAAGCTTTTCGTATTCCCACTCTACATTCACTTCGGCGAAGGAGCCGCGCCAGATTCCATTCAAGCAAGCACCTCGCCAGCTGACCAGCCGTCACGTTACCCATTTCCTTTCACATTATTATTATTGCTATTGGTTCTGACTACAACGCTGGTCCTCGCCCTCGTATCCGCCATCTATTCGTGCACTGCGGCGCCTCGCCCAGAAGGCTCACAAGTCGCCAGTCTGGATCTCGTACGTTGCAATATACACGAGGGTTCGAGATGAAGTTGGTAGCCTGCGGCCCTACGCAAAGGAGCTACGCCGAAGGTACCCCAGGCTTCCAGATGCTGTTAATACCTAGGAGAAATATATTTGGGTCTAAGAATAGCGGATAGCTAGCCTGTTTCAGCGGATTCGCGATGGTTTGACGGCGTGAGAAGGGTGAGTTGGTGGAAGCAGTGAAGTGGCCAGATGCTGTGAGGATGACATTGACATTGAAGCCGGGGCTGGGCGGTGTGGAATACGCTCGTGAGATGGAAGAGGGCTTGGGACCCGGGTACGAGGTGTAGCATTGATGCTTACAGTATCGATTTCAATATCGAAGGTTGGGGAACTGCGTGATGGACACAAAAGTATAAAGACCACCGTTTTTCCTCTCCCCGACAGACTGGAAGATCAGCACAGTACAGATCATCAGTCACTTCTCCCTCTCCCGATCCTGTCCACTCCAGCGCTATCCTATACCATCAAGTTCAAAACGAGCACAAAAGCCTGTCAAGATGCTTTCCAAGATCGCAGCTCTGCTCCCCGTCCTCGCTCTTGCGACCCCGGTGCCACAGTCGGGAACGGCACCGGACCCGGGTCAGATCACGATTATTGATAGCACGTACTCTGGTAACGGATGCCCGCAGGGGTCTGTGTCTACGAGCACGTCGCCAGATAAGACTGTAAGTAGTCGTACCTACCTTCCCTACCAATTCGCCCTCTAGAGAAAGACCCTCCATATCAAACACCACACCTTCCCTACCGCCCACCAAGCCCGCCTGCCGAAAAGCACGCAAGCCGCCCCCACCTACATCCACCCTATACCCCTTCGCACTCCCTCCCCCTCATCCTCCTCCAACCTACCTCTCCACCTCAGCACCACCTCTCCCCTCCCATTCCCCTCCATCCCCCACAATTTTACCCTCAATATCAACATTGACAATGTCCCCCAGGTAATAACCTACGGCTTCGACCAATTCCAAACCTACATCGGCCCGGGGACCAAACAATCCGACCACTCCAAAGCCTGCCAACTACACCTCAACCTCAAGTACCCAGGCGGGTTCCAGTACGCCGTCGTGGACGCTACGTATCACGGCTGGGCGCGATTGGATAAGGGTGTTACGGGGACTTTTTTGACGACCTATTTTTTCTCGCAGGATGCTAAGAAGACTGTACGCCCCCCTCTTTCCCCCACCCCACCCCATTCCATTCCTTTCCAACATTCCCCCTTACCCTTTCCCCGAGCTTACTTGTGCCCCCACGCTCGAAAAAAAGCAAAATTACTCACGAGATATGCCCCACAGTCCACGACGCGCATGACCGCCACAGGCGGCGGCCCCCTCGCCGATGGCCAAGTCTACACCAAGCAAGACACGGTCGAAACGACGGCCATCGTGTGGTCTCCGTGCGGCACCACGGGCCTCCTCAATGTGAATAACCGCATCTCGCTCACGGCGTCGAATCAGACGGCCTATGGGGAACTGTCGAATGATGATGCTACGGTTGCTTTTACCCATCAGGTGCATGTGGCGTGGCAGCCCTGCAAACCGAACTCGGGGAATGGCGGTGGCGGCGCCGGTGATGTTATTGGGATCGGGCCTGGGAAGCCGGGCGTGGAGCTGGGGTTTGGGAATTAAGTGGGTAGGTTGAGGGGGCCAAGGGGGGGTGGGGGGGATGAGGGTTTAGGGTTTTGGGGGTTTTGGGAAGGTTAAGGGAGGACGGGGATTGGGGAGGGGAAGCTTGTGTATGCAGCATACTCTCTCAATTATGGTGGGAAGGGAATGAGAAACCGAAGTCTTGCCTTTTTAATTACTCTCTTTCTTTCTCCATGTTCGTGACTGTGTCTGCGCTTGATGCTTTCATTCCAATCAACGTGTCTGGATGGCCTTAGTAATTAATTACACCCTTTCCAGCAAGACCGCCTCTGAACCGAAGCTCCAAACTCCCGAAGGATTATTTCGGCTCCACAGCGGGGCTAAGGTAAGATGACGCACCCTATTGTTAGGATAGTGAGTTAAAATCTGTTCCTGCATTATATGCATGCGCATGTGCATGTCAGGAACAGTGAAGCAGGGCAAGGCAAGGCAAGGCAAGGCAAGGCAGCAACACCAAGTTTGGGTCAGGTAGCGAGCTCCCGTTCAAACGGGGTCATGGCCATTATCGATACATAGCTTAAGGTACCAAGGTATTTATCTCAAATAAACCATAACTATAACTTAGACCATCCAATTGACTCTATCAAGGGAGGAAATATCAAAGATTGAGCGAATAAAGATGGAGCTAGATGAATCTGACCTAGCCTTTTTTTTTCTGGAACGGAAGCCAATCCAATCAGGGGGATACAGGCGTTGTGTTGTGTCATGTCGTCTTGTCTTATCCTGTCTCATCTTGTCTAGAGTGAAGTACTTTGGTAGTTCTCGTTGAATCAGTCATATATGATCATTTGCGGAGGTACGGATCCCCAAAGACCAAACCTGTTTCAATAACCCTTTCTTCCATAACCTTTTCTAGAATATAGAGAAAAACCCATGCACCATGCATGCATGCATGATTTGGAATTACCACTTCCCATGTAGAAACCCTGTGTATTGTGTGGCTTGCTAAGGTGTGCTTTGTCGATATCGATGAATTGGTGCAGAGCGTTAGGCGTTGGCGCGAGGGAGCCGTCTGTCCACCGTCTTAAAGTTAAAGTACCATTGTCAATATCAGGCGTCGAGTATGTATGTGGCTTGCTAAGGAATGCCGTACGGAAGCGGAACGGAGCAGAGCACCGGCGGACGGACGAAAAACTGCAACTGCAGCCGCAACCGTGCCCGTCGCCGTAGGTGCGGCGCACGTTCCGTTTTATATATGCATTTCATATACTGCATGCCTTCTGGAAGGAAGCATGGAAGGATAGAAGAGAGCAAGGTGGTGGAGGGTATACCAGGCGTCTGATAAGCACATAGTACTTTGTTCTATGACCGAGGATCCTGACGCCCGCTCTTAAACGTCGAAGGATAATCCGGGGGTCATCCCTGTGGGGCTTTCAACGTCAGGGCAGAAAAATATGAAGAAGAAAAGTTTTGATGGAAAAGCTTTATGGATGAGTCCGAGGAGAGAACGCTTGGATACCTTTGATATTCGAATAGTAATGCCGAGCTACCGCTTTTCTATTCTCCCCCATATGCCCCTAGATGTTGGACGTTGTGATGCCGCTTCTACCGTCTTCTTCCGAATCCCCCATGCCATAGCGCTCACGCTCAAAAGTCGCGATTCTGTTCGTACATGCCCGCGTCACCATCCCCCGTAGCAAAGTCCCAAAGCACCACGCTTATCGTACAACAAATGCCTCGTCTTGCCTATGATGATAAAAACCACGCCCCGAAAAAAAGTCTTCCTCATCGCGACCTGCGCCGCGTCTGAATCGTCCGAATTACCTCCGACCAGCCCCCATCATCATCCTCGTCGTCCCCATCGGCTTCTGTACAAACAACGAAACAAGAATCAGGAACCGAAATATATTTACAACACTTAATAGGTGCCCCTCATGTACTTACCATAGGTTCTGCCCGTTGGGCCGCTGCTTTGGACGACAATCGGGTTGCTGTCGATGGCCTGGATGGACACGCCCCCTGCGATGGACGGGTTGCCCGAGCTCGGGACCCTTATTAGTGTGATGCGTATGCGAAACGTGCCGGTCTGATGGATGCTGAGGTCGGGGAAATTCATATAGCCCACTCCCTGCGGGTCGTCGAGTTCCATCGCTGCAATGGATCCGTCGGCTTCGTCGTCGGAGAATTGGTGCACGGATACGTAGCGTCGTCCTCCGAGTGACCGGTCGAGCGTTCTGGGATCCGGCGCTGATGAGCCGGCCACGGGGACTAGTGAGGCGAGGGCGATCAGGTTCTGCGAGTCTTCGATTGCATCGTCCGCGTACATGTTTGTTGTCCGTAGTCGGACAACTATGGTCCCGTTTATGGCGTAGCCGGCGCGGGCACTAGAAGGCGGTTGCACCACGATATCCATCGTGTATCGGATGTCGGCGGGCGAAACAGCCTGTCGGTCCGACCTCGATCGGCGGTTACCGTTCCCGGCGTGTCTTGAACGCACAGATGTGCTGCCAAAACCACGTGTTCGTGCGATGTCAGCCATCAGTGTGGTTGCTGTTGGTGATGCTGCTGCGGCAGAGCGGCCGTTCTGGAGTTCGTTGTTGAAGGCCTCGGCGATACGCGCAGAACGTCGGGTGGCGGCGCGGCTGCGTGTCCGTGAAGTAGTGGTGCGTGGGTTGGATCTGCTGATGCCTCTCCCCGACGTGCTCCGGGCAGGATTTGGATTTCTACCTCGTCCTCGTCCACGGCCTCTCTGCATCTGCTGAAGGATATATCTGGACTCGTTTAGTAAACCTTCTGGGTGTAAAAAGCCGGGCAATGCTCAGCTCCTGCTGTTATGCCGGACGGTTGAAATGGAGAATAGACAGATAATTTAGGGAAAAGATTGGGGGAAGGGAAACACTTCAACACCAGGACTGTGCTCAATGTATAGTTGCGATGTGAGAAGTGAGATTGGCGGATTGTTGGGTGCAGTGATGGAGGAAATGAAGCTCAAGCCACGAGTCAGGCCTCTCATCCATAGCTCTTGTTGTGTGTATGCCATTGCTCTCTATGACGAGTGGCGGGCCGCTTCCGCAGTGCATTCGGGCGCGTTGGGGCCGTTCGCCGGACCCTTTAATTTTATCACGGCGTCTTTGGGGTGAGAAGACGCCTCCATAAGGTGGGATATCTACATAATGGTGGTGGAGGTGAGGTTGAGAAGACGTCCTCGGGCCCCAGGGCGCCCCACCCACTCCAGAAGCGCCGTGACAGGCAGATCATTGTAGGGTGTGTCGATTGGAGCCATCAATGCAGCGCTTAGGCTAAAGAGGGCATCCGCATGCGCGAGCGAGAGCAGAGCAGGAGGGTTGGCAAGCGTGGACAAGCGCCGACGGGGTAGCGGAGGGCTGATAACAGAGGTGATTGATGGAGATGGCGCACATGGTGTTGCAGCACGAGCATTGACGAACCCCTGCCTCGGGAATTCATCACGACACCGGATGCCATGTGGCCGACAGGGATGGGGGAAGCGAGATTGGGGCCTACCTTGTTCCTTCACCCGTCCGTTCCACCGCTCGACTTGGCCACGATATTGTAATAGCAATTGATGGCAGCTATATTCCAGCAAGACTGTAATGGACCGATGATACCGAGGACGTTGTAATGTTGCTGGCGGTGATAGTGCGGCTACCATCCATATATTAGCCATGCTCCCTCACCCTCAACACCAAGCCAGCCCTCAGCAGCCGTCTCTGCATCCTCCCCGCAGCATGAATTCTGAGGCCGTGATCCTCCCCAGGGTATTCGACTCACAGTTACGTCCTGTCCCCAACGAGACCAAGCTCTTCGCTCAATTGCCCCGCTGGCTAATGCCTCTGATGGCGCCTCCAAACTTGCCCCCGACACTGACTGGACGATCGGAAATTCCTGGACCGCTGGTAATGGCGATCGAGTGATGCTGTCTCAGTGATCTCCGTGATGACCGAGTGAAGAGCCAATGCCTGAAGGTTGAGGCTGCTGGATGCAGGTCATGGCCTCCTGGAGACGACTCTTTGCCCATTTATACGCTCCCTCTCTGCTCCAGCACAAGAGGTGCTCCATCCCGTAATAGCCGGTTGCAGCTGCTTTAGACGGCGTCCAGCCTTCCGCAAATGGTCTGGACATTGTCTGCCCTATCTGGACGATGCTCGCTTTCTCTTTTCCTCAAACACCTCAGATGAATCAATGGCGTGCACCTTGGATGCTTCCAAGCCCTTGTATACAGCGGCTCAGGCCAACATGCAGCTGTAAAAGGATCCCAATCGAGTGGAAAAACATCCGTGTGGCTGCGATCATCCATGAACCGTCTGTGCATGGCTTGCGGGCGATTGCCGATCGGAATGACGACCACATCTCTGGCCTTGTTAATTTTTTTACATAGCTTCGCAAACCAACTTCTCCGCCAAAATATGCACATGCGCTACAGGAATAGCCACCAATACCGACGGCTGGATTCGTGACCCCACGCTACAACAAGCTGTGCGACCGAAGCCCTCCTGGATGGGACGCAGTCTCATTGGTCTTGCAAAAGCAAAGTCGACCCCAGCAAAAATACCACCAGCCCGACCGGCCTATCCATGCTCCTCTTCTTCTTGGATGGCATCTATTAGAGGCCACCGACCTTCACCGAACCGTTTTCCTGGCTGAGGGAATAAGCCAACGACTAGATGCGAGTTGACAGCTGACCACCCATGGCCGATGAAGCAATTGTGCTGACGACTAAAATGAAGCTGCTCGTTGGTAGGCGTCCTCTAGGGAGTGTTCCCGAGTTAATAACGCTCCAGGCGTCTGCATAGTACTCAGCATTGTTACGCATGCTGGACGGATTCCTGTCAGGAGAAGGTGTTGTTATCGTCGTCGGTGTTGTTATCGTCGTCGGTGTTGTTATCGTCGTCGGTGTGACCTGACTCTCGTCCCTGAACATGTACCGGACTTGCGCGCCACGATCGGGTTCCGCCTCACGCAAACAACTACACCGCCAAGATCTGCTATGTCATAAAGCTGTGCTACTGATCTATTGAGAGACCGTTTCTTAAGTCGATCCTTACTTCTCTTCTCCAAACCGCCTTTGCCGACTCACCAGTGACCATCCTACTCTCTCGTCTACTTGGACGAGAAAGATTGCGGCGTACCCGAACGCAGCCAGCCATCCAATGTGTGCAGCCGCCCAACCATCCAAGAACAATCGACTCAACAGCAGACCAATACGTCAGATCCACTTTGCAGCACAGCAACTTTTTGGGAAGGAGTGAATCTTGTGTCCTCGAGCCTGCACGACCTTCTTTTGCGGAAGCCCAACCCGCAGCCGATAAGCGAAATCCCGGGCTCCACGACGAATAATTTCCGCGTTCCTGGGTCCATACTCTCTTCTTCTCTTGCATCGTCATCGTATCGAGAGATCTTGTGCGCATGCCTCGGTCCTTTTTCCGAATTCATGATTCATCTCTCACTCGGCCATGGTCCTTCATTAGTCGCCACTTTAAGAAAGTGCAATCTCCCTCGCTAACACAAGACTCTAGATCTCCGCCACGCACGCTATTACCGCTATTGTAGGTGCGTGTTGGAGACCTGGACCGTAGAATTGCATCCACTGCTGTGGAGATCATTTTCACCTCATGCATGAGCAAATGCTTTCGTAACACTTGCAGATTGCCTTGACGTTATGATAATACTGAACCGTCAGTACCTAGCCATGAATTTGTCACAGTTCCAGCGGAGTCGGCTGGTTGCCCTCATTCGCTCCACTGTATCGATCAAATGCCCCCGCCTTTTTACCTTCGTGAGCTATACTGACTCCCAAAGGTACTCTCCCCATGGACAACCGCCAATTGCGGCTTCGATCGCGCTGATGGACGAAGGTGGCGAAGAGAAGAACCAAGTTTCACCACCGACAGGCACCTTGACACCATACAACGATCATCCTTCCTCAAAATCCCTTCATAGCGGATCTGTTTCAAACCTAGGTACAAGACAGGCGTGTCCAATCTGTGTTCGGATCATCAGCTCTCCTTCCATGGTACTGGGACAAGCCACTGAAGCTCCAATGGGGTATTCGTCGATCCCAAAGTGGCCTTGCATGCGCCTTGCGCTTAATCCCTCTCCACGGTCGCACAAACAGATGTTCGTGGCCACGATGTCATCACTTCTGGGACGCCCAATACCACGGTACCTCCCCCATGTTAGTGCAATGGCTAACCAAACACGTTCAGCTGAACTGGACTGTGATTCTCGCCACTGATTACTGACTCGTGGTGACGGCTGTTCGTCCGACTGCATTCAGTACACAGCCCGCGCCTTGCAAGACCCGAGGACAATTGCACGACCGGAAATAATTTTCCGTGGCCTCGGATCCTTATAACTGGGATGCTTCGCTTTTCTCCTGATTGACCGCTCTTGCATGTCGACAGTTGCTCAGCGGATATATCGCGCAGAGCCTCACCCTGCTTCACTTCACTTTCCAATCTTGACCTCGTGCGTTGATCTGATGTCCCAAGGAATCTTTCGTGCATGCTCGTTCATCGACAGAAGAACCTTGCCCGGTGCCAATTACCTCTCGGGATTCTTCTGGCATGAGAGACGGCTGCGTGCATAATCTCCTGGCGAGAGAGAAATGGCTCAATCCTAAGGACTCGCTACAATTCATCCGACTCGTTGTTGTCTTTGTGACTCCATGCAAGGTAGTCTAGAATCTAACAATCTTTCAGCCATCTTTCCTATCTCAACTTCTCATACTGTCTGTTGCCGTGGGAATCTTCTAATCGTACGCGTTCAGACGGGCTTTAAACACCGCCGATGATCTCTGATTCAGCCATTACAGGTACTGCCTAAAGTTACCTTATGGCTTTGCTTCCCTGCCACTAATAAGTCAACTAAGAACTCATGAAACAGAACATCCAGCAACATTTATTCAATACCAGCTCGCAAAAAAGCAAGACCGTTTGTGAACATTTTGTTATCTCTCAGCTAGACGTATAAAGACAGACACAGCATGAGCATGAGCAAGTTAATCCTAGGCGTCACTATGCAGCGAACAAACCGAGCGTGAGGTACAGATCAATTCTACCGTGCCGAATCGGATCACAGCAAAGCTGGGCCGATAAGTATGGCAGTGGAGATCGGTATGCCGTGCTGCACTTGGACGGTATAGCGAATGATCCTCAAGCTTATGAACAGGTGGTTGATGTGTTGCAGGAAGAAATCCTTCCAAGGATTGTTGGTAATGCATATGTCAGGGTGTCGTCCACGGGTGTATCATGTATATACATTACGAAAGTAGAACACTGGGGGGGTATCTTCGTAGTCATATAAGACGTTTCTAGACTTTTGAAATATATTTGTAAAGGTTCCGTGACAATGCCTAAGAAGAATTAGCGTTCATTAACACTGCCCAGGTGTTAAGCCAGGATCATACCTGAGTACCTTGACTCATAAGTTCTGGTAATACCGACGTGGTGTACAGGGTATCACCGAACTCAACAGGTTTCCCATTTAAAGTATGTCGTGAAGACTGGAGGACTTGTGAAAGATCGAAGATTCACAATAGCCTAGCAAACTTTGGATGGCCCGTGCAGCGAAGATGCCCCCGCTCTGTAAATTTTGGACCGCGCATAGCTTGACGCATAGAAGATACCCCACTATCGCTTTTCCGCATGCCGCTCTCTCCCTTCCGCTCAAAACGTCACCTTTTCTCTTCTGCCTTACCAATTTTTGCGAGGCCGCTGGCGACTCATCTTACTTTGACTCACACCCACAAACGCGTCACGCCTGCGCCCCTTCCACGACCGCTTAAAGCCCCGCGTCGACTCGCGCACACACGAGCATACACACAGATCGATACCCGCCCCTTCAAGCCATTCGCCATGGATGCGTCAAATAGCAACCCCGTCACAATTGAACAACTCGCGACCACCCTCCAGAACTTTGGACTGGACAAGGTCCCTGCGGAACCAAACACGTACCCCGCGCACAACGCCTTCGACCTCTACCGCTCGCACATTACCGAACTGCTCTCGCAGGCCTCGGGCATCGACCACAAGATCATATACCCTACGTTAGGAAAGACGGTGAAGAGCGAGCATGGAGACCTGCAGCTGGCGGTACAAGCGCTCAGGCAAAAGCGCAAGGACATGCCCGAGTTTGCAAAGGAGCTGGCCGACAAGTTTCCTGAATCGCCGCTCGTGGACAAGCCAACTGTCACTGGCACGTTCTTGAACTTCTTCTTCAAGCCGGAGCCACTGGCAAAGCTCGTCCTCCCCAACGTGCTAAAGTCTGGACCCAGCTATGGTTCCGCGGCTGCACAACACCTTGGCCTGAAGGACCCTGAAGACCCATCCAAGGGCCGCAAGAAGATTATCGTCGAGTTCTCGTCGCCGAATATCGCGAAGCCTTTCCACGCCGGTCATCTTAGGAGTACAATCATTGGCGGTTTCCTTGCGAATCTGTACGAGGGCGCTGGCTGGGAGGTTATTCGCATGAATTACTTGGGCGACTGGGGAAAGCAGTATGGTGTTCTTGCGGTAGGGTTTGACCTGTATGGGTCGGAAGAGGAGCTTGTGAAGAACCCGATTGGCCACCTTTACGACGTCTATGTGAAGATTTCGAAATCGGCGGCGGAAGAGGCAGAGGCTGTGAAGGCAGCGAGGGAGGAAATCGCGAAGCTGAGCGAGTCGGGCGGAGACACATCAGAGCTAGAGGCAAAGATCAAGAAGATTGAAGAGGAGGGTGTTGATCAGCAGGCCAGGCAGTACTTTGTTAAGATGTGCAACAAGGACGAGGTATGACTATATATCATATACTGATGCAAAGCTGACTGCCATACAGAAAGCCCTCGGCATCTGGAAGCGATTCCGTGACCTAAGTATCGAAAAGTACAAGCAGACCTACGCTCGTTTGAACATTCGATACGACGAATACTCCGGAGAATCACAGGTCTCGGACGAGAGCATGGAGCGAGCCGCGAAAATACTGGAGGAGAAAAAAGTGTCGGAGAATTCGGATGGCGCTACCATTGTCGATCTCACCAAGTACTCGAAGAAGCTCGGTAAAGCCTTGGTCAAGAAGAGGGACGGTACCTCGCTATACCTCACCCGAGATATCGGAGAAGCGAGGCAGCGTGCCGAAAAGTACAACTTTGACAAGATGATTTACGTCGTGGCGAGTCAGCAAGACCTTCACCTTGCGCAACTGTTCAAGATCGAGGAGGTGATGGGTTGGGACGACATCTCGAAGAAGTGCCAACACATCAACTTCGGAATGGTGTTGGGTATGTCCACTAGGAAAGGAACGGCGAAGTTCCTCGACGACATCCTAGCTGAGGTTGGTGAGAAGATGCACGAGGTCATGAGGTCGAACGAGACCAAGTACGCCCAAGTAGAGGACCCCGAGAAGACTGCGGATACGTTGGGCATCTCAGCGGTCATGGTGCAGGATATGAAGGGGAAGCGAATCAACAACTACACCTTTGATATGGATCGTATGTGTTCGTTCGAGGGTGACACGGGACCTTACCTTCAGTATGCACACGCCCGTCTGTGTAGCATCACGCGAAAGGTGATTGCTGCTGCACCAGATGTTGCAAACGTGGACCTTGGCTCCGCAGCCGACTTGACGCTTCTCAAGGAACCGCAGGCTGTGAATCTCGTCCGTGAACTCGCCAGCTGGCCCGATATTCTCCTCAATACGGTGAAGTCTCATGAGCCTACAACGGTGCTCACATATCTCTTCAAGGTGAGTAACCAAAACAAGAATGTAGTAGTTGTACTGACATGACTAGATGGCGCACGCCCTTTCATCATCATACGACCATCTCCAGATTGTCGGCTCGGAGACGGAGATTATGCTTGCCCGGTAAGCTCCACTGCATCTCCTCGATGATCAATGCTAATGTACTTTAGTCTGGCATTGTATACGGCCGCTCGACAAGTGCTGAACAACGGTATGCGCCTTCTTGGCTTGAACCCCGTAGAGCGTATGTGAGCAGGCATCAGCATTGGACATTTTGACCAACAATTCGAGCATGCCGTTTGTTATAGTAGGAAGGGTCAGGTTGTTAGGTGTTTAGCATAAGGAATATGGGTATTGGCATTCGAAGGAGACTGAGACGAGCGTACGGAGTGCAGCACGCTTGCGGGTGTCGGGTCATCCGGTTCCGACTTGCCTACGCATGATGGCGTGCAGGTACCTTTTGAGGGTATACAATATGCTGCTATTCCTCCAATGGCAGGTCGGCAGCACTTAGCATCTCGAATCCAGTTGGTTGAGTCATCGCCCTCATGTCACGCTAATTCCACCTCACTGTGCAAGGCGGCCACGGCATTCACGCCAACAGCGCGAAGACCCAGTTTAGGCAGGTCGCAGTAGGCGCCAGGTCTATGCCCCACTTCCCGGCGATCTTCGCGATGCAGGGTACTGAGGGATAGGTTGAGGTTGAGGTTTTGGAGAGCTGGTGTTGGGGTGATGTTGTCACAGATGCACGTCAGCTTGAGGCTCCAATGCGGCTCTCGAGATTCAGTATTGTTCCTCGTCGTCAAGACAAGTGAACCCTGAGCGTTGGGGCAGTTTCGTGCAAGACGCGCTGCTGAAGCCAATCACGGGCGCTTTGACCAGCTTCCCCGCACGCTCCCCCACACTCCACCAAGGGCCGCCAAGGACGGACGGCTAAAACGCGACAGCGACGGGAATCGTATGACTGCGTCCATTGGGCGCAGCTCAAGCGCGGCCGAGGGCGACAGTACGACAATACGACCTTCAGGTACCTTCAGAGCCGACCCATGTACTTTTCGCAACGGTGTCATTCCGAAGCTCTTCATTCAGCATTCATCCTCGCGCTACCTCCAGAGCTCAACACCACCGTGATTCCACGGTTCGGCCCAGCAGATGCGGGTCCTGAGCTCTTCTCCTCTCGTTCGCCCACCTCCGATTCCAAGCCACGCCGCCACCCAGCATGACCCCTCCTAACTGTCTGGCTGGCTACCGCGTCGCCCTTCGTCCGTTGGGCAGTAGCTTGCGGCTCTGCGCCCAAGCCGCGACTTTTTCCTCTTCGCGTTCAACACCAACGAGTAATCGTCCCGAAGGATATGGAAAGGGCTCCGCAACGCGTGTCCAGCACGCTACTGCTAGTACACGGAGCTTAGCCCGTCCGCGACCGTTAGCTCTGCAGGCACAATTCCCCAGCCTGCAGCCTACCACTGCTGTTGCTCGCTATGCATCCCTTTCTTCGTCCCAGTCGGCATCAGAGACTCATGACGAGGAAATCCCTACTACGCCTCCGTTTACTGCGGGGCCGTACTCTACCCTGTCCATTGGCGTTCCCAAAGAATCGTACCCTGGTGAACGCCGTGTTGCCATTACGCCTGCCAATGTGCAACTGCTGCTCAAGAAAGGCTTCTCACGCATTCTCATCGAGCGTGGCGCTGGTCAGGAAGCTCAATTCACCGATGAAGCGTACGAACAGGCCGGCGCCATAACCGTCGATCGCCGCCGCGTCTTCAGCGACAGTGATATCTTGTTGAAGGTCCGCGCCCTGAGCATCGATGGCCCCGACAGCGAGGTTGATGCTATCCGAGAGGGAGCCACTGTGCTCTCTTTCTTGTATCCGGTGCAGAACCGCGCAGTTGTCGAGAGGATCGCGTCGAGGAAGGCGACTTCTTTCGCAATGGATATGGTACCCAGAATTTCGAGGGCCCAGGTCTTTGATGCATTGAGCTCTATGGCAAATATCGCTGGGTACAAGGCGGTACTGGAGGCTTCAAATCACTTTGGAAGGTTTTTGACTGGGCAAGTTACGGCCGCTGGGAAGATTCCTCCATGCAAGGTTTTGGTCATTGGCGCTGGTGTGGCTGGATTAAGTGCCATTGCAACGGCTCGTCGCATGGGTGCTATAGTCCGTGGTTTCGACACTCGATCAGCAGCTCGCGAACAGGTACAATCTCTAGGTGCCGAATTCATCGAAGTCGAGCTCCAAGAAGAGGGAGGTGGTGCTGGCGGCTACGCGAAGGAAATGTCCAAGGAATTCATTGAGGCTGAAATGAAGCTTTTCTACGACCAGTGTAGGGAGGTCGACATTGTCATCACCACTGCTTTGATTCCCGGAAAGCCCGCGCCCAAGTTGATCACAAAAGCTATGCTCGGCGCTATGAAACCTGGTTCCGTCGTTGTGGATCTTGCAGCTGAGGCTGGTGGTAATTGTGAAGCTACAGTTCCTGGGAAGTTGGCCAAGTATCAGAACGTTACCATCATTGGTAAGTCTATTCATTTCGCCGTAGTTCTGGCTGGGTGAAGCTTTGCCAACCTTTCAGCACCTGTCTGTTGCCCATATCAGAGTGAGTACTGACACGCCTCAAGGATACACTGATTTGCCCTCCCGCCTCCCAACACAATCGTCGACCCTATATTCCAACAACATTACCAAGCTCCTGCTTTCTCTCGTACCAGAAGACAAGAAGGAAAAATACTACGATGTGGATCTCAAGGACGAAGTGACTCGCGGCGCTATCGTAACATACAACGGGAAGATTCTGCCTCCAGCTCCTCGCCCAGCTCCTCCGCCGGTACCACCATCTACAGCTCAATCACCTGCCGATCAGGTCGCCAACATTGTCGCTCTTACGCCATGGCAAAGCCAGACCCGTGAAGTTGCTGGCCTTTCTGCGGCCATGACTGCCGCTGTTGCGCTGGGAAAGTATACTGGTCCTATGTTTATGGGCAATGCCTTCACGTTCGCCCTGGCTAGTCTTATTGGATACAGAGTCGTCTGGGGTGTAGCGCCTGCTTTACACTCCCCGTTGATGTCCGTTACTAACGCGATTTCTGGTATGGTGGGTATCGGTGGCTTCTTCGTCATGGGAGGAGGTTACCTACCCGAGACTATCCCTCAGACTCTCGGTGCTTTGTCCGTTCTGCTGGCTTTCGTCAACGTATCTGGTGGTTTCGTCATCACGAAGCGCATGCTTGACATGTTCAGAAGACCTACCGATCCAGCTGAGTACCCCTGGCTTTATGCTATACCGGCTGTCCTCTTCGGAGGCGGCTATGTCGCAGCTGTAAGCTCTGGCATGGCTGGTCTCGTACAGGCTGGCTACCTGGTCAGCAGCGTTCTATGCGTGACTTCGCTTTCTGGACTCGCTTCTCAAGCTACAGCTCGTCGCGGTAACCTGCTCGGTATACTCGGTGTCTTTGCTGGTATACTAGCTTCGCTTGCTGCAGTGGGCTTCACTCCGGATGTTCTCACACAGTTTGCTGGTGTAGCTGCAATTGGCACCATTGCTGGTCTTGTCATTGGAAGGAGGATCACACCTACATCATTGCCACAGACCGTAGCTGCTCTGCATTCGGTTGTTGGCCTGGCTGCCGTACTCACCAGCATCGGTAGCGTGCTCGGTCACAGTGGTGCTGAAATCACTACACTCCACATGGTCTCCGCCTATCTGGGAGTACTGATCGGAGGAGTTACCTTTACAGGAAGTATAGTAGCCTTCCTCAAGCTGGCTGCGAAGATATCTTCCAAGCCTCTCGTTCTACCAGGTCGCCATCTTGTTAATTCGACCCTACTCGGCGCGAACGTGGCGACCATGGGAGCCTTCCTAACCTATGCTCCTGGAGCACCAGTGATAGGCGCTGCCTGCTTGACGGCAAACGCGGCACTCAGCTTTATCAAAGGTTACACGGTACGAAATCCCTTGATGCCCCTCTTCGATGAACTTTACTGAGATTCCAAAATCTAGACCACCGCAGCAATAGGCGGCGCCGACATGCCCGTCGTCATCACAGTCCTCAACGCCTATTCAGGCTTCGCCCTAGTAGCCGAAGGCTTCATGCTCGATAACTCCCTACTAACCACCGTCGGCGCCCTCATCGGCGTCTCCGGTTCCATCCTCTCATACATCATGTGCGTCGCCATGAATCGATCCCTCACCAACGTCCTCTTCGGTGGCATCGCCTCGACGCCCCAAAGCCAAGCCAAGATCGAAGGTGAAATCACCAAGACGACAGCCGAAGAAACCGCCGACGCCCTCGCGAATGCCGAGAATGTCATCATCGTCGTCGGGTACGGTATGGCGGTTGCGAAAGCGCAGTATGCGATTTCGGAATTCGTCAAGGGACTGAGAGCCAAGGGCGTAAACGTGCGCTTCGCTATCCATCCCGTCGCTGGGCGGATGCCGGGACAGTGCAATGTCCTTCTCGCTGAAGCCAGTGTGCCGTACGACATTGTTCTCGAAATGGATGAAATCAACGAGGACTTCGGTGAGACGGATGTTACGCTCGTCATTGGAGCTAATGATACTGTGAACCCGAGTACGTAGCGTCCACGTATTCTCACACTCCACTTGAATGGATTTTTACTGACGTTACACCTCAGTCGCGCTTGAGCCCGGCTCTGCGATTGCGGGAATGCCTGTGCTTCACGCCTGGAAGTCGAAGCAAGTAGTCATTATGAAGAGAGGCATGGCGAGCGGGTACGCCGATGTGCCGAACCCCATGTTCTTCATGGAGAACACGAAGATGCTTTTCGGCGATGCTAACGATAGCTGTAATGGTGAGTCTCCGTTATTATTTTGGCTGGGAGGATAAAATGCTGACTTTTGGTAGCGATCAAGCGAGCCCTCGAGGAGAAGAAGTAAAGCCGTTTCTTAGCAGGGGATAGAAGAGGGTTTCCTAGGTTCGACTCGGGGACTTTTTGATGGGGTTTTCTTGGGGTGTCTATGCGGGTGGAAGAGGAGACGGATGAAGGAGGATGAAGTATCTGCGATGGAGAAGCTTCCGTAGACGAAATTCAAGACATTGAGCATTCTACAAAACCGTGAAATCATATCGTTAAAATTCCTTTAACCCTACCAAACAGCTACAAAAAGGCATTAGTCATTATTCGCCGCCAAAAACATACCTAAACTACCCGTTCCACCCCCCGTCAAGATCCCCTCACACCGCCTTCCCATTCCCCCTCTCCGACCTCCTCACCTCCTCACTCTTCCTTCCCCAGCTTAATCTCCAGCACATCCTTCCCCGAATCCAGCAACTTGAGCAACGCCACCATATTCTCCTCCGTCACAATGGTGAACTCGGGCCAACTCTTATTCTCCCTCCCGCTCTTGCTCCAGTGCACCTTGATCGCCTGGATCTGCTCTGCGGGGCCGTCTTTGGCCTTGTATTTGTCCATGACTGTTTATTCCTCGTGTGGACTTGTCAGTTCTAGTTCCGCGTTGCTTTTTTCCCTTCTTTTTTTGGGTGGTGTGGGGGGGGGGGGAGCGAAGGTAATAGGGTGAGTGAGGATGGGGAAAAAGTGGGGTGTTTGGGTTAAGAGAGGAAGATGGGAATGGGTGATGGAAAGGGAAATGGGGTTGGGGTTTTGAGGTTAAAGTGGGTGAGGAGGAGGAAAGAGGAGGAAGAGCATGGGGCGACGTACACTCGACACAATTCGGACTCTCAGCAATCGTGCTCGTGATGAGCTTATTCAGCGCTTTGAGCGAGGACTTCGCGTTGCCGTCGATGAGGATGACTTCGTGGCGGTTGGACGGGGGCAGGGTGAAGATGATTGGGATTGACATCTTTCCTCTTTCCTCTACTCTCTTCTTTATTTTTCTTTTTCTTTTCCTTTTCTTTCTGTTCGGTTTTGTTCTGGCTCGAGGAGTCGCAAGTGTCTGGGTGCGATGGTGAACGTTGGATTTGCGTTTGGGTAGGGCGTGTTTTTCAAAAGTACGGGGGAAGCGCTGTTGTGGATGAGGAGGAGTACTGTTTTGCTATCGAGTTCAAAAGGTGCTGGGTGCAAGTTTTCCAAGATTCAGTCGAAGTGCGAAAGGCTTCCGTGTAGGACGCATCAGATGCGACCATGTACGTCATTGTGCCATGGTCTGTGGCACCCTTGTGAGAACCGGGGCGATCGGCGTCTAGCTTTGCATCGGTTCTGCGCAGGGATGAGCTTTCCGCTAGTGACGGCATTGATTCTTGCCTCGGGCACGCACCGAAAATAAAATATTGTGGAAGACGAGACGCCAATATTAACATTGAGAGTAAATGATACCTAATAAGGCGCAGTGGCTATAGGCCATGTTATTGCTTTACTGAGTACTTCTTGAACCCAAAGAAATGACGTGAATGACCCCGCGCTGAACGCAAGTAAGTGAATAAAGATATAATACTAGCAAACCGCGATACCAACCATACACACCAGGTAAAATAGATAGAAGTGGAGGGTATCCCATACCGAGAGGTTGACCTTTTTAGTGTCCCATACGACAGACGCCAAATGCAATGCAAACTGTCCAGGCTTGTGCCCAGTTTCGTTCACCAAGTATCCAGGACCAATCCTTCTCATCCCATGCATATAACGAACAAGAGACATGAAAGAATACAAGCGTAATTTTGCAGAGAGAAAACTATTTCTCGTCTCTCGTAGTTATCATCTGCTGCCAGTGTGTGAGGTCGCGGCTGAGATGGTCCATCATTTGCAGAGTACTCAGATTCTTGAACGAGTCGATGTCATCCTCGCCGCCTTTGGCTCCTTCTTGGCTTGAAACACCGTTCGTCGATGGAGTAGGCATCTGAACCGGCAGTGCCGCACTCCGTTCGCCTGCCAGGTCGACTTGACGCTGAGTGATGTAGTTCTGCATGGCTCCAGCTGGCCGTCGGATTTCGTGCCACGAGAGCTTCTGCAATCGCCAATTCTTCGGCTTTGCTTGTTTGCCGCCCGCTGCTCCGTCGCTGCTGTCGTGTCCATTCACAGCACCATTGATGGCATTTATCTGAGGTGAGTTGGGCGAGTCATCGTTCGCTGCAGGAGAGGCTCCATTCGTTGCTGCCGGTGCATCCTTGCTGTACTGGTTTCTACCCAGGCGACTCTGGCGTTTCTGCGGCGGTCGGCCTCCCTTCCTAGGGACAGGGGGAGGCTTAAGGTTTTCGGTGGGTGTCTCTGGGGCTACCGATTCGGGTGCGGCCGCTGTCATTGCTGGTTCTTCCGCGGGAGCAGCCTCCGGTGGTTCGGACTCTACTTGTAGGTTAGACATGGCTATAAAGTGTCCAAACAGATCTTACCGTCTCCTTTTCTTCGCTCGGCACGGCCTTTTCGCCTATTCGCAGCTTCAGTTCGCTCTTTCTCCTTTTCACGGAGCTCCTTCTCTCGTTGACTCCTCGCTGCAGCACCGCGGGGTTTCTGTTTCGGTGCGGATGTCGTTGTAGTGTCGTCTTCAGACTCTACAACCGGAGAGTTGCTTGGTGATCGGGAGCCGGTACGCTGGCGTTTGACTTCCTGCTTGACTCTATCGCAGAGCTTGTCAGCTGACTCTCTCACCCGGGCATGGAGCAATCTAACTCACTCTTCGCTGTCATCCCGACTTCTCTTCTTGCGCGTACCATTCTCCATGGCAGCCGTCGGGCTTTCGTGCTTGCTCTCTTCCAGGACCTTCCGCAAGACCTCATCCTCGTCATAAGCTGCTCTGCTGTTCATGGTTGATCTGCGTTTGCTGAAGGAATCAGCGCTTGCGCGCGAAACGCGTTCCCTCTCCTTCGTCGTCTTGCTGTCGGTCTCCTTCGACACGGACGTTTTGCGAGCGTTCTTTCCGTGGTTTTGGTCGGAAACAGGGAGGTACAGCGAGTACTTTTGCCTGTAGGCACCTTCGTCAGCAAATGCATCTCTACTTGATGGTTGAAACGGGCCGTCGTTGGAAATCTGTAGCGTCGACTCCCTAGCGAGCAGCTGGCACGGTCTTGTTTCCGGCAGCCGATGCTCGTCTAGTGATGGTCTAGGTTGTGTGAGATTTGAACATACCCTTTCGAGCTGACCATAACCTTGTGCAGGTCTTTCCTGCACTCCTCGCAAAAGTACTCCTCGGGACTGGCAACTTCGTCCATGATGCCGACGCAGCCGCCGTGCTGCCAGACCTTGCAAATGTCGCATTGGATGAATAAACCACCTACTTCATCGCCTTGAATGTCAGAGTCGGTCAAAGAGGCGGATTGGCCATCTTTAGACTTGCCAGCATCCGATGGCAGGCCTGGATACTCCTGCTGGCCACACAGACAGCGTGTGATCTCATCTTCCTCCGCTATCTCCTCTTCGACGTCGTCGTCGAGCTTCGCCGTCTCGCCTTCGTCGGCGTCTTGCTCGCGCGTGCGGCGGCGGGTCACAGGTGGTTCGACCTGGGAGTCGCGAGGTGGTTCGTCGAGCTCCTCCGAGGAGAGCGAGCGTGGGGTAGAGGATTTCTGCGGCGATGACTGCTTGTGATTAGCTCTTGCTGCTCTGTCTCCGCGGGACGATGAGGCAGAAGAGGAAGTGGTGCTGTGTGGTGCCGTGACGCCGGGCGGGGGCTGCGTGGTACGAGCCCGCGAAGACCGACGAGGCGACATTTGAGCTTGCGAGTGCGCTTTTCCGTTGAAAATGTAGTTGTGTAGAGGGAGGAGACAGGAATTGGGTCGTGTGGGTCGAGCAGCGTCGTGCGCGTGAGAGCAAGGTTGCGCCCGTCCGCTGAGGTGGGAAGAGGTAAAAATGGGTCGAGGGAATAAGCAACGAGTAATGTAAAGTGTGCCGGCAAGAGAAACAATGACGGCAAAGCCGTACCTACGCGCGGGCGTCCCCCAGGTGGAGGGAGCTCGTGGGCGGGAGCGAGGTTGGTGACGATTTAAAGTGCGGAGAAAGCAAGATACCACGAGCTTCAGACACCGACAGGACGGATTGGGGTCTGCACAAGTGGTTTTGAGAGTTCCTGAAGCATTATCTGGGTCGGCAGCTTGTTCGAAGGGCTGGGCTGGGACGGCGAGGAGCGGACTGTGTTCCAGAGAGGAGTAAAATCACCACTTCGCCCTCGAGCCCTGAGTTCTGAGCGGGACGCACGCGAAAGTCACGGGTGGTGTCAACGGTATGCCGTATCCGCTAGACCCAACGCGGACTAGCGCCATTTGTGTCGGCAGCACCAAAATCGACTCCATGGCGTCGGGGTGGTGGAATGCGCGTGTCAAGAGGCACAGGAGCTGGGGACGATAAAAGGGCGGGGTGGCCGATGCAGATGCGAGCAACGATGCAGCGTTGGTCGTGAGTTCGAGGTTGTGAAGCTGAGGGGGATCGGCTACTGGCGATGAAGGATGAAAGAACACCGACCAGTGACTGAGCTTGGCATTAGCCATTTGCTCATCTGCAATGACGACGTGAAGTGAATCCTCGGAATTGTCAACGGGAAAACAGCACAGCACTCGTTTGTAGACGAGCCCGCACAGATGGCGAGCACGAAGCCGTCATAGGCCCCTCGACACCGTGTAAAGCTCTGCCAGAGTATTGACACGGAGCTTTACATTGATTCGCCACCGCCTTTTCAACGCTGCGAGAGCAGCGGTGCATGGAATTGCATGACATATAGATTGACCCATCTGAGGCATCATTTTGCTCCGAGATGGCACACTGTCTGCCAGTGTCTGGTGCTGTCCCTACAGTCAGTCGCTCATCACCCAGCAGCGGAACACAAGTGGTGGTGACCTGGGTATATCCGGTTCGGGAGCAGTATCAAGGAGCTTCACGAGCCGTAATATGAATTGTTCGTCAAATTCATGTTCAAAAATTAATACCAACAAGATCAATGTGCACGTGACATATCCATGGTACCCACATGCACTGTACCCAGTACTCGAGCTATCTACAACTTGCCAAGACCCCTCATCTAGTTCTTCGCATACTCCTTATGCGTTCCCTTGATCGGAGCGCCATTGTTTCCACCGCCAACCTTTGCAGTCATACCATTCGCAACTTTCAGATCAGCGCTCTTTGCCATACCGTTGTGGGTGCCGTTGAAGCGCAAGCCAGAAATGCCATCGTAGCCCTTCACCCCCGTCGCCTTCTCTAACCGACTCGCCAAGTCCTCCGACGCCTCCCGGAAGATACCAATCTGGCGCTTCATAATCTCCTTCTCGGTGCAATTTTCCATGTGCCCAGAGACATTCTTGATAAACCGCTCTCGTGCGCCATCGTCAAAAACCTTCTCCCATAGCGCTCGCGGAGCGTTGAAATCTTCTGGCCGGATCTCGGACAGGAACGTGATGGCTTCACCGGTGAATTGGCCATGGATCCTGTCAAGGTTGACGGACCTTTCCCGGAAAGAGATAGGCTCGATGGACGAGAGATAGTTGGGACGCGAGCCTTAGTTATAGAAGGCCATAGATCCGTCAGGCTGGAAGTTGCCGGCTCGGTATCCAACTCGTGGTGCGTTCACCGGGAGCTGTTGGTAATTCACACCAACGCGGTGTCTGTGTGTATCTGGGTATGAGAAGAGGCGACTCTGGAGGACTGGATCAGCCGAGGGCTCGATGCCAGGAACCATGTGCGATGGGTTGAATGCGATCTGCTCAATCTCTGCGAAGTACTTCTTGACATTTTCATTCAAGAACAATTCGCCGACCTTGCGGAGCGAAAACATTGATCTTCAACTTCTCCCACGCTTCTTCGGCCTGCTTCGCTGTCATGGTCTGGATCATCAAGTCCCATCCCGGATAATCGCCTTTCTCGATTGAGTTGTACAGATCCTTGGTCGAGTAGTCGGGAGAGTAGTTGGCTGAATCTTCTTGTGTGATGAACTTGATGCCCTGCTTGCTCTTGAAGTGGAATTGGACATAAACCCATTCGCCTTCCTTGTTCACCAACTTCATTGTATGTCCGGAATAGCCGTTCATGAAGCGATAGCCATCTGGAACACCACGGTCGCCCATGAGGACCATGACTTGGTGTACCGATTCTGGATTCTGTGACAGGTAGTCCCAGAACATAGTCGAGTCATCAGCGTGCGTGAGATGCGTTGCAGGGTGTCGCTTCTGCGTATGGATGAAGTGCGGGAACTTGGCCGGATCTCTCAAGAAGAAGACGGGTGTGTTGTTCGCAACCATATCCCAATTACCTTCCTCCGTCCTAAACTTAATCGAGAACCCTCGAGGATCGCGGGCGCAATCGTGTGAGCCAGACTCACCGCCAACAGTGGAGAAGCGGATCGAGATGGGACATTCTTTACCCTCCTTGAAGAATTCGGCAAGAGATAGATCTTCCAAGGAGTCAGTCGTCTTGTAGTAGCCGTGAGCGCCTGCTCCTTTAGCGTGCACTACTCGTTCGGGAATGCGCTCTCGGTCGAAATGGGAGAGGAGATTGATGAGGTGGAAATCTTGTAGGAGTAAAGGGCCATTCTCGCCGACCCGTTGCGTCTCGTACGGATGCGGATATGGAACACCATTACTAGTGGTGTACACTACATCCTGTGCTTTCGTATTCCGGTCAGCGAGGTAGCTCTAGTGACCATCGCCGTTGCTCTCTCCGTTTGTGACATGTGCAGTCATGAATGATGTGGGATTATAAAAGCTATGATCTGTAGTAAGTAGATTCAAAGCACATAGTGCAACAAGCTCTATATATCCATAAATATCGCAGTTCGCCTCGCCGGCAAGTTCTTAGCGCTTCTCAAAAACCGCATCATGAGGTGAGTCCTGGTAGTTGCGATCGGTATCTCGAATTCGATGCTAAAATGGAAATCGATGATGAATATATCAGCATCCAAGAACCCGCGCATCACGCAACAAAGGCATGCTAAAGTCATCTTGAAACATGGCAAATTCTAATTTCGATTCTGGCTTCCTCGGTAATGCATCTACGTTCATACATCCGCAACGCCAGTAACGCGTCGTTTTCGATGATGGTGTTCCCACGGGAAAGACCCACTTGGAAAGACTCCTGACGTACTGGTGCTGTTGACAGTGGCACGTGAGTGGCTTCCAACGTCTTCCCCGCTACAATCGGTATCGGCAGATGGTTAAAGGAGGTTTGTTTGGCGTCACTAGGCGGTTTGGAGGCAGATGCATTGCCTGCTGATATCATCATAGGCTCATAACTAGGAAGTACGATAGGCTTCGCCGCATGCTATCAGGCGCAGCCGAATTGCCCGGTTATAAACACTTGCACCTCCAGTATCAGGGAACCACTCTATCCATAACGTAGGTAACGAGCTTACAAGGGCACCAAGCTCAATTATCTATCCCCTTCTGACTAGTCAAGCAGACGTTCCTCATCTAGATGATCCTTTGGTCTTTTTTATCGTGAAATGAAGTCAGGTGCATATTCTTGACTTCCCAATATGTCTTTGTAATCCGCCTCTTCTTTAGTCACTTTTCTCGTCTACACATCGGCCTCGGTTCCATCGTGGCTGTTTCTATTTTCAGCTGATCCCAATGAAAGTCTTCACCGATTTCGCTAATAACATAGCAATCAAAGTCTCACCTACTAGTTCAAAGACTTCTTGTCTAAATAAGAGAGTATACTATACGAAGCCATGTCGTAACGCTACCTTCTGCTTGACGACTGGGTTGAAGAGGTAACTTTTACGCGACCCGTATCCTTTCCCTCAACTTCACCGATGAAGACTTCGCTCTAGATGCCATGCGCCCTCTAGATGCCCCGCGTCATACCATGGTTCTATCGCCAGCCATTGAGATGGACCCGTTGTTCGACTCCATGGTCTTGATTTGGAAGAATCTGGAGCACGGGTGGTACGATCTAGTTGTCGCTGTCCTCGCGGCTATCGTCCCCGTGTCACCGAAGCTGATGCGGTCCAAGTTGTTCGGTTGGATGGTGGAGAAGCTTCCGGGGTTTGCGTATGACCTGAGTAAGGTGCTGGCGAGTGACGGATTGGACTATCCATTTATGAGGATCAGGACCAAGGGTCCGCCGAATGTGATGTGCTACACCGTGGATGAGGGTTAAGATTTCAGGAAGCAGACCGGCGATGAGGGAGATTGCGCGGTCTCGGGTCAAGGCGAGAACTCTTTGTCCGGCCGAGGTGGAAAGTATTAAGTCCTTTTAGTCTTCACGCAACAGCCTTTCATGGTGGGTCAAAGTATGTCCTGCAGTCTTTTACGAGCTTGAAGAAGCCGGTAGGAAGTAGTTCCACGTTTGTTAAGCTACCTGTCAAACCTCTGGCAGAGCTTAACAAAACCATCGATCCCCAGCATACAAATCAAATATATCACATATTCTATACATCATGACCACTTCCCGAACCTACCTCTTCACTCGGCATGCTCAGCACACTCACACTCGCCGTCTTCCAATGACTATTGCCCTTGTACTTCCAACTCCACCCCCCAAGCTCCCCAAAGCACACCGCAAGCCCCACAATCACCCGTCCCTCTCCAGACTCCGTCTCCATTTCACTCCACGAGCCTTGTTCTACCTCTCCCCAGTAGCACTCCCTCCCCCTATTTGTCCGCAGCTTGATAGCCTTGGCGTCCTCTGCAACATGCACAGACGTCACGACCTCGCCACGCTGCCCATCGATCTCAAACCGCTGCGTATTAAACGCACACCAAGGCTCAGGGTTCGGAGTAGGATTCAGCGAGAAATCACCCTCGTCGCTCTGCTGCAATCCCTCCCTCCATTTCGGATCCGTCATAAACGGTACCGGACCACCTGACCCGATTTCCCTGTACTTGGTCTCCCCCTCATCGACGTACTCCGCACGCAAGCCGATGATGTCGGGTATCACGGCTTTGCACTTGAGCTCGCTACCGTAGTGGTCATATTCTCCCACGCATACGTTCACGCAGAATGCGGAGATGGCTGTGAGGTCGTGGTAGGCAGATGGTGTGGGTGCCCAGAGGAGAGCTTGATAGGGTAGCATTTGGAGTGGGATGCTGTAACGGTGGGAAATTTCGGAGAAACGGGACATGGAGAGCGTGGGGTGGTTCCAGATTGGGATGGTAGCGGTGGAAGGGATACTGGGATATGGCAGCTTGGTGGCTTGCGAGGCCCAGAGTAGATGTTCGGATGGGGTGAGGTATGGGGGTTCGGGAGGCTCCCATCCGTTGTGGATGCACTGGAGGATGTCTAGCGTGGCGATGATGTTATTCTAGAATAGATTAAAAGTCTGACAGCGTTGTAATGGAGGTATGAGTACTTCTCCAATCTGACCAGCAATGCCGACAATGGAATGGCCTTCGGATGCTATGAACGCGCGCTGATTTAGGCCGGCCCAGGGTTTCTCGCCGCCGTATAGATCATGTCGGATCCCGGATTTCAAGACAATCTACCCCTTCGGGTCAGCACCGTCTGGTTTCGTTTTATATTCAGAGATACCTACCGTGACGCCCATAATGAAGGCTGACTCATACTGTAATATTTCTGATGAGCTAGAGATGTGACTTCGATCTTCTGCAATCGTAAGCATGTCTATATTGCGAATATGCACTACCAGCTCCTTGATCCAGTCATTCTCATCAATCACCACCGTCCTGCTGCCCCACACCTCCCTATCGCCCTTTGGGTAGTTGAATCCTCTCTCATCCGATCCAAATTTGACCCCTATACCCCTCAGAGAGCTTGCTTCAGGGGTGACTTTCGCTTCATCTTCAGAGTTATGCCAGTAAGTCTCAAATGCGCAGGAGCGAGAGTAGACATCGGACCAGGACTTGATCCATTGTGTTGACACGGTTTTACTGACTCTGTTGGGCTTCGGATACGCGACCATAGGCATCTGAAGAGAGATTGCGCTTGTCATGATGTCTTGTGCCTCTTCATCATCTGTTGACTTTGTGTTATCATCCATAGGCGAGAAATTCCGATAGATTTCTTTGAGCTGATTGCAGGCATTCCATATGCGACGACGATTGGCAATGCCCATCCATGGACCTTGGAGGCCGATCTTCGGAGTTGAAATCATATTGAGCCCGAGGAACGTCCGCTTATAATCAAAATCACCCAGAAGCGCAGTCTCCTCGAAAAAATCTTTAGCCTCCCAGAACCATGGAAAGATGCGGGTATTGAGTAGGCGTTTCCATACGTCGTTGCTGCGCGTAATACTATTGACGAACCAGGAAGCCTTCGTAAGACTAAAGATATCGTTGTTGCTCAGGCGGGGAAAAATCATATAGAGGACATCGTACGGGAGTTTGCCAAAGGGATCGTTCTTGACTTGGTGCGCGAGATCGGGCATTGTCGCTGATGGTGTGAAGAGTTGTGCTGGCAGCATCTCTCGCAGATTCTCACTAAGTCGAAGGCTTCGTGCAGGGTCGAAAACAAGATACTCCTCACCCTGATAGCATTCCCAAAACTGTTCAGGCCCATCAAAGTCACCATAGTACAAATCGAGTGATCTCGGTCGCCCTATAGCCTGCTCCATTGCGCTATACAAAGCATCCTTGTCGATTCGTCTAAAGTCAGGTTCCCCAAAGAGATTTCGAGCGAAGATCTTGTAGCACGTTTCGTGAAACGGGAAGCTGATCTGCTTATCCGCATCGTACGAGTTATAGCAGGGCCACTCCTCGGCGTCTTCGTCCGCGTTGGGATCAAAGCTTCGGTTTTCCGACTTGAAGTATCCGAAAGAATCGCACGTGCCACGTCCAGAAATGAAGACTTTGCTGATACCGGGTGCTTCGGAGTTGAAGGCTAAGCACCTTCCCCTGCTGAGCCACTTGACGTCCTCGCCGCTCAGCACGAAGGGGTCGTAGCTGTGATGCTCGTAGTAATCGAACATGTCTTGGTCTTCTTTCGATTGATGTGGACCCCAGATTTTTGGCTCTACTTCCCCCTCAGAGGACCAAATGGACGCGACATCCGACTCTTCGACTTCGCTCGGGTCCCGTTCCACATCAACGTCTGAAATCTCGCCGTCTTCATTGAAGTCAGAAAACTCCGCACTATCGTCCTCGGAGTCCCAGTCAGAAGAGGCCTCGCTCTGTTCCGGGTCGAAGTCTTCGTCAGATGATGGGTCCTCCTCCTCCTGTTCGGCTCCGGATCGCTGATCCGACTCTGCATCCTCCATTTCAACATCCCCATCTACGTCTTCGCCCTCGCCCTCGCCCTCGCTCTCGCCATCGACATCTGACGGATTCTCGCCAGCCTGTTTTTTCGCGACTCGTTTTCGCCTCTTGGCCAGGTGCTTGGGCTTCTTCGAGCCAAACAGAATGAAGCCGCCCAACGGCGTGCTACAAAGCGCACAGTAGCAATTCCATTCGCCCATATCGGTGTATCCTAAGAGTGGTTCCGGTGATGAGACCGCTTTCTGGAACTGAGGTAAACTTCGTATGTCAGGCGTCGTCTCCTTTTAAGTCGCGGGCTCTTCCGCTCTAGGCCCGTGCGATGGCCCCCAACTCAAGCCCATGTCATTTGGCTCCAGGCCGAAACGGAATAACAATTCCAGTGAAGATTGTATAAAAGGCCAATCTCTAGTTATAAGTCCGGGATGAGTAATAGACTCGGGCCTAGATAAACGTTGGAACGTATAAGAAGATCCTTCGAAGGCAAACGTATTTCTTTAACGACAAAGAGATATTGGAGCTTTGGAGGGGATTTTTTCAATTTTGAAGTGTATCTCTTTCGATTCTCAAGGATCCCATTTCCTGAACCCCTCCTTCCTTATTCGGAAGTACTATTAGGCGGCCGTGGCCTAGGCTCTCCGTACCAAGGCTCCAATCAAATCAAATCATCGCTGACCGCTCCTCCTCATTCTGTTCATAATGTGACTTCGTTGAATATCAATATGAACACGAGCGGATCCGAAGTGATCAAAGCAACTACGTGCTTTGTTAATTTACGACGGATAAGAGTATTTTTGTGGCCTGCACCAACACTAACAATCCCTTTCCGGCAAAATTTAAGAATACACAGCATGCGATTCAAGTAAGGCTTTCTATCCTCAGCTGCTCGGCTTTCTCGGCGGGAAACAATTAGCGTATAAGCTAAAGATTCCGTCACCAAACAATATGCATGTGAAGAAAATGGATGACTACAAGTACGACATAACCGACTACCATGTAAACGAATGTGTAGAACACTGGGCTTGTCAATCCCGGCGGCACGATGTAATACTGAATCCGGTACTTCGACGACACCTTTCCCCAAGCTTGTTAAAGTGGAACCACCTTGCCGACGGTTGGTGAAGGACTTCGACTGCGCGTCCATAACTCGAGGACCAATGTTTTAAAATCAGGAAAGATGACCGAACAATTAGAATCAGGAGAGAAACCGCGAATGCAACAGCTCTCTTTCTCTCCTCTCGCAAGAACCACGACGCGATACTCAACTCGACATACCTCTCCGATACCTCCTCTGCACTCTTGGACTGGAACTGTACCTGTGCCGTTCTAGTCCACAGCCAAGTCCAAGATACTACTACCTCCATGATCAAAAATGTTTATTCTAAGCTTGGCTCTACGATAGTACAGTTCTCGGGAATTTTTGAGACGTTGGAATTGGAGAAGAGAGCGCGGCTGATACGGTGGCGAAGTTCGTCGAAATGTTGGAGCTGCTGAAGATTTTGAAGGAGGTTGGAGCGGAGAGCGAAGAGGCGATGGAAAAGGCCGCTGAGCGAACACTTTCCAGACATTTGGGGTGGAGGCGAGAGGCAGTTGGATTCGAAAGAGGAGGTTATGGGGATCTTGAAGTTGACAAGAGGATACTGGCGTAGTTGCAAATCAATCATATTAGTTAGAACAGGGAAGCTATAACTTCCATTAGCTTCAAATAGAGACAAGAGAGTAGTGTAGCGCGATAATGAAGTGAAGATGGTATACAAACGTACTATGAACACCCCTCAACATTACAGTCCGTCACACCTGGTTCCTCGACTCCACCACAGCCTGCGCCCAAGCCCGACTCCCATCATTGTCCCATTCCCATCTTTCCGAATGCGTCGATATCCTCCTACTTACTTGGATACCACCCGACATAGCCCCTAGTTCATTCAGCTCTGTCGCGCTCTCGCTAATTTGGCTTTTCTTGCTCCGGTCTCTTGATGCTGTGCTTGACTTCACGACAGTCGCAAGGCCGCGGCTCGGTGCCATCATGCCGGTATCTAGAGCCTCGAAGAAAGGCTTTAGAAGGGGGATACATGCTGTGATGATGGAAAGGCCTTGCTCGATCTCGGTGGTGAGGATGAAGATCCAAAACGGATAGGGAACGGGATGAACGTTGGCGTGCGAGCGGGTGAGGTAGATAAGGCGGGTGGTTGATGCGATGGTAGTACTAATAAAATCAGTTGGTATTCACGTCGAGTGACGGGATACATACGAGATGCGCGCCGCAAAAATGCTGGCGATGACGATTTTGTATCTCCAACCCATTTGTAGATTGCAGACAATGTACGTTGGGAACAAGGCAATGAAGACATCGGTGATGATGTCGATGACTCCGAAAGCTTGCCAAAGTAAGGTCTAGATGAGGACGCATCAGTCATATGAGCTTGACGTAATTTATATCGGCTTGGTACCTGGTCAAGGCATTTCCCGGACAGAATTCTCCACCGTTCTTGAGAGCATTGGACGCCAGCAGCAAACTCAAATGCTACGAGCGAGATACCAACGATGATACTGAAGCCGTATATAACAGCCTTGTGCTCGCGAACCGGCGTAAGTTGATGCAAAGAGTGAAGAATCGATAACTTGGCAGTGCATATCGTTGGGATGAACAGCAATTGTGAAGCATAAAATGCCTGTCAACTGTAAGTATATAGCCAGTGAAAAGTTCGGAGAGGGACTGACCTTCTCAAAGCGATTCCACTTGGCCCCAGTAGGTGTCTCGATTTTCGCAAGGAGGGCTTGAATGAACGTCGCTACCATCTGGCCGATACCAAGTACCTAACACTCTTAAAAAATTGCCATAACGTTGAGGGAAAAAAGAATACCGCGGCTAGAACGATTAGCCCGTCATCAACCCCAAGGAGCCTTTTCATAGAAAGCTTCGTGATCAACCTAACGCAAGTAGCGACGATGAAGGAAGCTACCATGAACCAGCCGACCACCACCACAATCTGCGAAGGCGAGACATTCGGTCCAAAAGACAATGAAGCACCAGATGTCTCCATTGTTCATAGTGGGTTGTTAGATTGAACAGTTGGACGGAATCAAGGAGTGTCGTCGGTCCGTGGACTGGAGAAAATTCGAATATACGTGCACGGCATGGAGAGACAAGTGGAAGCGCTCAGCTGGAGCGACACTGGAAGGAGGTATACGTGCGTTTCGTCTTTATTTGCTGCTCTCGAGCCATCCGTGTTGCACGGCGGTGAACACAACGCCTACATGGCGAGCGGCTCATTACTCACTCTGGTTCTGTCCACGAAGAAGCTCAAGTGACAAATCGGAGATGCAAGTAGGCTATACTTTTCTCGATCTAAAAGATCGCCGTGAGCTTTGTTCCTTATTTGCATTGATTAAACAGGCTTTCAGAGAACCGGTATGGTCGAGCTCACTGCTAGGAATCATGCGGAACACGTGCTATCGTCGCATTTTCGCTCCTCCGTGGCACAGCAGACCTCGGCGCGTAGTTTGGGCGTACAAAGAGCGAATTCGGTACCTGGTCGCAGATAATGTAATCGAGCTGAAGCGCAGTGGCTGAAACAAATGCAACGTAGTCTGGCCAACGCTCCGAGAAGGGGTGAAAAAGTAAAACCTTTGTATCGAGGCGTTGTTGTGGCGAATATAAGAAGCCAACGGCGAATGAGCCAAAGCTGCTTTGTATCTACAGGTTAAGTAGCTCCGAAAACCAAGGAGTATGCAACAAGTTTACATGGAAATAAGGTACTTATGAGCTCGCTCTGCTGGAGATGTGGGTCGACCATTCACTAAATATCGATACGCAAAGGATGTCAACTCACGGGGAACATGGCAGATCTTAACACCCAAAGTATCCAACGATATATCGTCGTTTAGAAGAGAGCATGGGTGGGTCATATGTAAACGGTCGTTCCGAGCGTCCCGCTAGCATTACTGCGGGGATTGCAGTGGTCAGGCGCAGGATCTAATAGGCCTGTCTGCGGTGGCATTAAAGTTAATAATAATGAAGCATCGTCGCCGGCTGAGCCGAAGATCTTGAGGTGGAGCCGAATAGCGGCCGAATACGCCCGAGTAGCACCGAAAATACATATAGTATCTCCACTAAAATAGGCGTTTGGAGGTGAATTAAAATCTACAGGTAGCCTCTCTTACGATCCTCCCCTTGCAGTCTCTTATACATAGCAATCCCTCCTCGCTAGGGCTTCTTGGGGCCAGCTGCTGTGCTATCACGTGATGAAAGCTGCAATCACATGCAAATAGGCTCTTCGCCCCCGCACCTAGTCAGATTTTCGTCCTCGATATGGATAGCTGGATGAGACAGCGCCTCAAAACTCTCGGAGCGCGCTGATCCGAGACGCAAACGTCAAGCGATCGTAGGTGCGTAGGACATGACGGAAGCTGCACCTCAGCATTGGGCGTCAGCGCTAGTAACATTGGCGCACTGTCAAAACCCAGTCGTCCGAGCCCGGCGCCGATGAAACGCCTTCCACTGACGCGTAATAATGGAACGATTTTGGAGACGGGGTAAGCGGCACGATAGAGCTGCGTTAGCCCTCCCCGCAGTTTCCAAACGTGGATGTGGAGCTAGCATGCACGTGCGGGGTGTGCATTATTGGTCTACGCACGGAGTCTCCTCTTGTGCCGTTTTTCGTAGGACGAGTTTCTTTTCCTCAATTCGCCATCGAATCCCGGGCTAGAGTCATGAATTTCGTCGACGTGCAACCCGAATCTTTCTTGGACTATGCGTGGACATCACCTTCTGCCGCCCCTTCGAATACTGTAAAACCCGCCAAAGCGACAAGGAAGCAGAATCGATGTTGCGACCAGTGTCGGAAGGGAAAGCGAGCGTGCGATGCAGCCATACTGGAGGACACTTTGCTGGGCGAGAATGGCGCGTCAGAAGGTCATCCGACTGCATTCCATTACAGTGGTGAGTGTATGTCAGTCTGTGAATATCGTTCACTGGCCTGACCTGACAGATGTCTTTGGGTCTCTCGCACGATGTGGCAATTGCGAGAAGACGAAGAAGACGTGTACCTTCCAATGGCTACGGTCCCAACGAGTTTCGCAAGTAACTCAGCAATCCGGCTCAACACCTCTAGTGAAGAGACGTCGCACACGGAGTCGCCCTCCCCAAGACCAAGTAGGGGTTATCCGACAGCCTGAGAGATCTGAGGCCCCGCAACGGACCGCTCCCTCGGGCCCACCAAGCCAGCCAGAGTTTGTGTCACCATCTGGACACCTCGACCTAGATCCTTCCTTTGATATTGCTCCAGGCAGCTTCTTGGACTATTTTGTCGACCCTTTCCTTGATGCTTTTGGCAGTGGTACTGAAGATCCTTCGACATTATCAGAAACGAAACAGTCTCTGGAAAACGCACAGCACGACACTGAAATCCAAGTCGATCATGACTCCGGCTTTCAAGACTCCCCGGAAGACGGATGTTCTAGCATATCGACAACTAACGGATATGATGTCTCGACAAAAAGATCGAGAGCAGTGCGTGTGCCACAAAAGCGAAGGCATCGTAGCCGGTCTAGTACCAATTCCGGCCGCGAAATCTTATACCCATCTGCATCCAGCTCGTACGACTTGTCGATGTCGACGAACAACGCACTCTTAACGGAAAGTTTGCTCAAAATCTACCGAGATAGCTTTGAGCATCACTTATCATGCTGGTTAACGGAGAAGACATGCCCGGTTCAGCATCTTATGGTTTCTGTGGCTAAAGATAGTAGACCAGCTTGGGATTGCGTCTACCATCAGGTCTTCAGGCTCGACCGCCTGTCTTTTGTGAGGGGAAGGGCGCTTTCTGGGACCGAGGACAAAGCAGCATCCAAAGCGCTGAACATGGCCATTGTCGCATTCGCGTCGCAACGGACGCAGTCAAGAAACAAAACGGAAGCATACCCCTACCGAGGCGGCGATAGTCACAGTCCTATTGAACGACTTGCAAGCGACGACTTCGATGAGAATCTCCAGACATCTGCTTGGCACCAAGCACGAAATACGTTGCTGGAAGCCGAAGGTATCGAATCCTTCCGCGTGGCGCTTGCACTCATCGTGTTCTCGTTGACCCAAAAGCCATCCGAAATACCCGAACCTGAGTTTCCTCAGAGCATTCCCACTCAGGATGCACGTTCAAACTCGCAACTAGATGAGGAGATTGGTGGCATTTCGGAACATTCATTATCACCCCCAGCAGACGAAGATGTCGACAAATGCCAAAACATGCTCTCCAAATTAAGGATCGTGATTGATGGAGATGGCCCGCCGATCTATCTCGAGAAGGGACTGCGGCTGCTCCATTCTCTTAGATCACGCCTGACAATGACAGGAACCATGGCACGCCCTAAGAAGATGCCAAACGGCAACAGAACCCACCTTCAGGCGAAACAGCTTGATACTGCAGATAGGGTTACCGTTGATCTCTTGTTCTGGCTTGCAATGATGTTTGACACTCTCTCTTCGGCAATGTACAAAAGACCTCTGGTAGTTTCTCTGGAAGATAGCGACATCCCGGCGAACAGTGAGATGACAAAAGGACAGGCGTCCTACGACAAATACTTGTTCAGCCACCCACGACTCGAACCCGTAAGATGGCCGTGTTCGCATGGAGTAGCTAGCTCGTTGCTCTGCGAAGCCGCGCCCATCAAAGTGCTGCTTTTCCGGAAAGTGACAAGAATCCAAAGTCTCCTATCTCGCGGCGTCCAAGGTAGGAAAATTGAAGAGGCGGTGCAAATGGCACTGGAGGTTTTCGAGCATTGGCAGACAGTGTATGCGCCTTTCTTCCAGGACGTTTTCAACGCGCACAACCAATTGCCCGCACACCTGCGTTCGTGGTCAATTTGTGTAACTGGACACTTCCATTTAGCAGCTCTACTGCTAGCAGACCTGGTCGAGATTATTGATGACGCTGAAGCGAGTGTGGTGGCTCAGCGCCGTAAGAGACGGTCGACCGGCTTTGTGGCATCGTTTAGGAAAACGAACTGTCGGGCCCTTTCGGATATAGCCAGGTGTGCGTGTCCGCGAGAAGATGGGTTCTCAGACCAATCCCTCGATCCTAACACGGCTGTCAATCTCGAGGCGCTTCTGAGCGAGCCATGGACCGCCGTTCTGATCCGTGCGTTTGCCATGGCGGGCGTGTATCTGTTGGACCTGGCCGGAGAATCCTATGGAGACAACGGCGAGCAAGATGATGCTTTCCGTCGAGCTGATGATTGTATCTGTGCGCTGTGGTATCTGGGCCGCAAATCGAACATGGCCCAAATGGCGGCAAAAATGCTGGGCGGCACCCTGCGGAATAAGCAGGTGGGCGATGTGAATTCTTGTGTCGATCTTTGGAGCGGGTTCGATCATGTTGATGAATCGTTTGGCGTTGCATGCGTCTGATGGATGGTGAAGCAAAACTTGTAATATATTGATTTCCAACATTTGAACATTGATCAATTGTTTCTACGATCACATGTTTTCGTGACGCGTTGGGGTTTCGAGCCGAACCGGATGGAGTTAGCGCGTGCGAGCCGTGCCCGGGCTGCCCAGGTGTGACTTCTCATCTTATTATTTATGAGTCGTTTCGTCGCACCCGCGATCCCGCGCACCTCTCCAATGCGACGTTTGAATGTCCTCATCACCTAAGATCTCACTTACCTATACCTCTGTTTAGCCTTGCCGATTGACGAATTGAAGCGTTGCGTCGCTCATCATGGGCGTTCCTGTGCTTTGGGAGCTTATCTCAGAGCAGGACCAAAGCGTCCCCATTGCGAAACTCGCCGAGGACCACTTCAAGAAGCATGCGCGCCCTCTCAGAATTGCTGTAGATGAGGCAGATTGGCGATTCAACAACCTCACAACGCAACAGGTCTACATCATACGTGAGAGTAAGCAACCGTCACCTCCCGCTCCAAGAAAACGAGCTGATATGGCAAGAATCGAACGAGCCAGCCTTCCAAGGCATCGAGAAATCCATGTTTTACCGCATCTGCCGCCTCCTCACCCAAAATATTCAGCTTCTCTTCGTGTTCGATGGCCCGGGCCGGCCGTGGAAGCGAGGCCGCAAAGGAGGGGGGAAAATCGACTATGAGAAGCTGAAACTATTCAAGGAGCTGCTACGGCACTTCCGGATCCCCTATCACGAAGCTCCCGGAGAAGCCGAAGCAGAATGTGCGCGACTGCAGCAGTTGGGTGTGGTTGATGCCATCTTCTCTCAGGACTCGGACAGCCTCATGTTCGGTTGCGACTACCTCATTCGGGACGATCGCATCGCGAAAGAGAAAGGAAACAATGATCGCTCGAAGGAGAACACTCGGAAAAACAACAATACTGTCAGGGTGGTGCGAGGGGATGACATCAAAGCTGCGCACAACTTGGACAAGGATGGGCTGGTGCTACTGGCCATGCTTTGCGGCGGTGATTACGACATGAGAGGCCTCCCAGGCTGCGGAAAGGCATTCGCTCCACGCGCTGTCAAGGCTGGGTTTGGGACGAGCCTATGTCGTTGCAGAACGCAAATGGACTGCGTGAAGTGGAGAGGGGATTTTGTGGATTGGTACGGTCTTGCAGACACTAAACAAAGTCTACAGGAATGTCTGACTCGTTTTCAGGATTCAGAAACAGCGCAGGTTCGGCGTTTCGGTGCCTTACGACTACCCCGACATCAAGATCCTCAACAAGTACAATGCGCTAAAGATATCTTTAGATGAGCAACTACTCAACCTGAGAGGTTTGAAAAGCGGCTGGGAGCGGCCCATCGACGAGTTGAAACTCTTGGAGTTGACCAGCAGCCGCTTTAATATATGGGGGAGACTCTACATGAACTGGATTGGTCCTGTGCTCTTGACCAAGTATCTAGCGGCCCGAGACCCATCGCTTCCTCCATGCAATGACCACCAGATACAACCCAAGCGACGAATGAAAAAGGACGGCCCCCGACCACTGGAGAGGAATCTATCATTCTCGCCCTTTGGTCTCACCAGTCTACAAAGGAAGGATTTCGAGGGCGACAGAGCTGGGTACTGGACAAATTGTATGAGTGACCCGTTTGAGCCCGACTATCGCGTTGAAAAGGAGATACCAGAGTACTTGTTGCGTAAAGTGCTCCTCCCAGAAGTGCTTGACCCACCTCCGACCCAAAAGACCTCACGAAAGCGGAAAGCACCAACTTCCGATGGTGACGCCACTGCAGCCCCGCCTGCGAGTAAGAGATCTCGCAAGGCTACTGCTAAGAAGTCAGTCGATCAAATTTCAACTCACAAGAGCAAAGCAACGTCGACGACCGTTCAAACCCGGGAGGTCATTAGCTTGCTATCTGACTCAGAGGATGAACCTCCAACAAAGAACCCGTTGAGGTCAAGTGTCATAGATCTGGGTGAGTGTTTGGACTCGGCAGATGATTTGGACGAAGAAGATCATCAACTGCACAGAGCTATACAAATGAGCTTACAGCAGTACGAGAGCTCACAACAAGGAAAGACGGCCGCGCCATTGCACGACAAGGCACCTACTTCTGATCGGGACATTGACTGGAAGGGGTGGGACCCCGATCCAAACAGCCTCTTTGTCCCCGAAGATTCTCCAATTCGCATAGGGACCAAAGCACCTTCCACTCTCCCAACTAGGGTCACCGCCAGCTCTAGCCGAAGCTTGAGCGAGCGCCTAGAAAACATCTCGAAAGGTCTGACTGCTTCTTCTCCACCGCTACCTCTTGCGATACGGTCCTCCGTTATGACCAACGCAGACAAGTCTAGAACACCGCTGACACGCAAGCCTTCGGCCACGCAAGACGAGAGAGCATCCCAGCCAGCGCATCTCAAAGACATGGCGCAGGATCCTAGTAACGCCGTGGAGATACGGGCAGCACGTTTGAGAGTTTTCGATCCGTCGCCCAGACAGAATAAGATTGAGGAGATCGATCTGACGTGATTCTGACTCATCCCTTCCGCATCACGGTCCTATGAGTAGAGTTCGGACACGGGAACATGTACTATGGCATGAAGACGAAGCCTAGGAAGTATTGCGAACATGTTGTAACGATCATATTTGGCCACTATTTGGATAAAGCGCTTTAAGTAGTAGTATCTCTCGCAGTGTTGAAGATGGCGGTAGTGATGCCCTCCACCACTGCCGGGTCCTTCGGTGCCTCTCATCACCGCGGCCACATTCTCCAAAAGCAGATCATGATCACGGACAGAAAAAAAAGATTGCGAAGGTTGTGAAACAATTCTAGAATTAACACTATCGGGAATAGAACGCCGTCTACCAATAAAATCCCTAAGATCCACCGAAAGAAGAAAATGTCAACAGTCGAAGAAGCATGCATGCATGAGTTCGCAAGCAGTTGCTTGCTCGAAATATACAACACCAAATCCGATTATCCTTCCTGCGCGTTCCACATCCCAATCGTAATAAGAAGCCAAACCATCTCAGTTAACGTCACAGGAGCCGCACAGTGCACTTATGCAGCTGCAGCTTTGACACAGTAGGCGATGCCAGACATAAAATTATTGCACTGAGCGTCAAGCCCCTTGTTGAGCTTGCAAAGGTCAGGCGTGGAGAGACCGCTGGCAGTGCAGGTCTCGCCGGCCTTCACTTGGTACCACTTCGTGCAGTTGGGAACGGCGCCTTCGAACTTGGGCACGCTAGGGAGGGTGGTGTAGGTAAAGCCCCCATCGCCGCCGTCAGTGGCTGAGGGAGCGGCAGAGGATCCAGTGGCGGAGCCACTGGGCTTTCCAGATGCGCTAGAGGGTCCAGTGGGCTTTCCAGATGCGCTGGAGGGTCCAGCGGGCTTCGTGGAGGTGGGGTTGGCGGATGGGGCGCCGCTGGAAGGGGCGACTTTGGAGGTGGCGAGGGTTGAGGGTTGAACAGATCCTGAGGCGGAGGCAGATGAAGGTTTCGCGGAGCCGGAGGTGGCACCCGACGTAGCAGCAGATGAGGGCTTGACGGATCCAGATCCAGAAGCAGAAACAGAGGAAGGCTTGATGGATCCGGAGCTGGCAGCAGATGTGGGCTTAGCGGAGCCGGATGAGGTTTGCTGAGATCCCGAGCTGGTGGCAGTGGGTTTGGCAGAACCGCTGGTCGGCTTGTCAGAACCGCTGGTCGGCTTGCTAGATCCGCTGGAGGGTTTGTCAGTGCCACTGGTGGGCTTTGCCGTGCCGCTGGTGGGTTTCGCAGTGTTGGAGGCAGGCTTTTCCGTGCCGCTGGTGGGCTTCGCAGTGTTGGAGGCAGGCTTGGAACCAGTTTCAGACTTGTCCTTCCCGGGGCCAGTAGGGACAGGAGGGAGGGAGGTAGTGCTGATGTCCTTGCCAAAACCAATGCAGGTCTTGAAGAGAGGCCACGAGGTTTGGAAGAGGTTCTTTTCGAAGACCGGGTCGTTGTCAAGCTTACCAACATCCATCTCTAAATCGACACTGATACCGGTTTCGCAGTTGACTTCGATACCCACAGCCTTCTTGCTGTTGCAAACACCAGCCTTAGTGTCAGACTTGAGAGCAACATTGGCCTCGAAGTAGGGAACTTCAGCGACAATACCAGCCTCGAATCCAAAGTCAAGAGCCTCAGCCTTCACCTTGAAAGAGAGCTCAGCCCAAGCCTTCAACCCAGCCTTGATCTCAGCAGTAAAGCGAGGCTCAAGCTTCTCAAAGGTGGGTTTCCAGCCGTCGAGCTTATTCTTGCTCTTGTCCTTGCTCTCGAAGTGAGCAACAGCGCTGTCTGGGATCTTGGCCTTTGAACCAACAGATACCTGAGCGTGACCCTCAATGGCAGAAGAACCAAAGTGGACACCGACGCCAGCCATAGGGCCGATGCTAATAATCTTGGCGATTTTGAAACCAGCAACGGGGATCTCGATTTCGGCTCCAGCGAAGTTAATTTCCTTGCCGAGTTTACCGTCAAGTTCTAGACCGAGAAGGATAGATCCCCAGAGACCACTGGGCTTGAGGTCAGCCTTGATACCTTCAGGGATTGGGCTAGGTATGAAGCCGAAAGCCTTTCCCCATTCCAAATCGAGGTCAGTCATGATAGCACCGCCAGTTTGAACGTGAACGTTGGCCTTGATACCCAATCCAGCAGTCTCCTTGGAGTCCTTCTTCCAGTCAAACAAGGTAACACTCTTGGACATAGCAAGGCTGAGCTTGCTGCTGTCTCGGCGGATAAGGTGCGGGTGGGTAACATTAACGGTGTCAGGATTGACGTATTCGTTGCTGATCTTGAGGGAAGCTTTCTTGACAACATCTTTCCATGGCTGCTCCGCACCGTCGACTTTAGCCGTCAAGGTCGCTTCGTCGAAAGCCACACTTTTGACAAGGTAGGGAGAACGGTCATCGCCCTTGTAGCACTGGTCCATCTCCGTAATGATGATGAAGTGGTTGATATCCTTTTCGTCAACCCACTTCCACTTTTTTTGAGCAGCATCAAAGCCCGCCTTGTCAGAGAAGGTCATGGACATTCCCTTGACGTCGGGACCGCAAGAGATGGACTTCAGGCGCTGGGCGAAGTTCTCAATAGGTAGGAGTAGCTCATCATCGGTAGGGGACCCAAGTGTGAAGTTGGCAGTGACGATATGATCTCCAGCTGTAGTATGCAGTTAGTCAAAGTAATGCAAGTATCATACTAAGGAACGTACCGTAGGCACCCCAGAACAGTTCAGCACGGCTTGAGGGGTCAAAGGCATTCTCGCCAGTTGCGACGCGCTTCACAAACTTCCCAGTCAACTCTCCAGGATCCTTGATTGGCATAAGCCTGATATCATTGCTGGTATCACGTGTGTCGAAGCTCCTGTGGGGAAGGAGATCTGCCGGGTTGACTTGACGGATAGCCAAAGCATCGCTCTGAGCGGAGAAGAAAGACAAGAGAGCGCCCGTTACGAGGGCTTTGGTGTTGAGAAACATGCTGAAGACTGATAAAACAATTCGACTGAGTCAAGGGTATACGATGGGATAATCCCGGAATGAATGTGAGTAGCCAATCGAGGCTAAAACGAGTGTGAATAGAGAACAAAAAAAGAATGACTACGCAAAGCTGCGTTGAAAGAAAGACAGTAAGATGGTGGATGGTGGATAGGTAGCCTGAAGCTGCGCATCAGCGACTCTTTTGTACCTCGACATGTCCACCGACGAACCATCCTCAGCCCTCGTAAAGGACGACGGAGTATAGGTCAGCATGATTCGAATGCTGATGCCAAGACTGCGACCACTGGGAGTGGGGAAGTTGCAGTGAGACGGGGGCGAAAATACAGTCCGTGGATCTTACTCGATGATGTGTAACAGGTCGATCAGATCAGAACGTACTCCGAACGTGAAGTGTGACAGTTGGTCCGTGTGCTCTGTTACAACACAAGCGCGCCCACAAGGTATCAAATGAATACGTGCAGTGAAAATAGAGCGATCATGGCTCCCGTGAAGCAGCTCGAATCAGTTGGCACGAAGTTGTTATGGTATAGTTTCAGATAAAAGCGCCACAGTGCTATGAAAAACTTTATCGGCCTTGTGCCTGAAGTTGGGCAGGCAGAACGAAAAGGCGGCAGTTGTGGAGATCACCACGACTAAGTTGCGCTGAACGAAGTCCGTATTACATGATCATGTCTGCGTGAAATTTAACCAAAATGGAAAAAAATTCTCAAGATGGCGGCTTCCGACAGTGACCCAGGTCCGTCCGCGTGCGGTGTGGATACCATCCGGTAGTAGTCAATGCTGTGCTGGCCAGAATGGGGCGTGGGTAGTACCATGGTAGATAGTCAATGCTCCGATGGTCAGTGAGGATGCGGCGTAGGTGTAATCAAAGCTCAGCTATTTAGAGTGCGGCGTAGGGAATACCAAGGTAGTCAGTGCTCTGCTGTTTCGAATGCTCTTCAGAATACGAAAGCTCTTCAGAATACGAAAGAGCTCATTTCAACAAATTCAGAAAAACGAGCAGTGGAGCACCTTGGTTCGCAAAGGGGGCTCTTCGCCAGTGATTCGGCCCCCGCGAAGACTTGGCATCACATAGGGCTGGCTAATCCCTGCTCCGCGCATAAATTCGCAACGACTCCGCCTTATAAAAAGAGGATGCTGCGCCTTCTGGCTAATGGGCTTGTGGCCAATGCACTCAAACGGCCGTACAGCCTCTGTTCAACTTATTCAACGCCGAATCAGCGGGGCAGGACACAAGCAATCCATTGTCCATGTGTGATGACTTTGGCGCCAACAGGGGTTTCGGAATGCGACAACCCCTACACCTTTCCCCATCCGGCTAGGGGGGCTGACTGAACTGCCAATCTACCAGTCCTGCGGGATATTGCAAGCATTCTCGCGGCGAATCGTTTGCTGTCGCGAACGAAGCATCGCCCAAAATAGCCGTTTGCTTACAGTCTTGGCCATATAAGTACACAAGTGCCCACTGTGCCACACTTCCGCTTTTCGAACCCCTCCTACCCTTTAACTTATCTTTTCTTTTCGAACACTCACTTTCCTTTATTTTCTGTCGACTCGCCCACCACACTCGTTCACAGACTCACATACATTTCGCTCAACATGCATACTTCTCAATTGGTCCTCCTGCTCGCTGGAGCCGCAGTTTCGGTCAGCGCTCAGTCTACCGCCACTCTCTTCAACATCCTGCCCATCGAGCCAACGGAGACGGCAACTCTCGTGGCCTCCAACTCAGCAGCCACCACCTACTCGTTCGGTTGCCCTGGTACGATACTCGTCAATCCTCCTCCCTTCCAGTCAAAACTAACCTATAAACAGCCTCCAAGAGCCCAGATGCCTCCTCTGCCGGGTCCTCTGCCGCGTCTTCTGCTTCTGGAGCTGTCTCTTCCGCCGTCGCATCTCCCAAATCTTCTGCTGGCTTCGTCGAAGGGACTCCTATCCCCAAGCCGACCAACGCTCGTCGCGACGACATCCGTCTCTTGCCAATCCCCAGGCCGTCGAATGTCCGCCGTGACGACATCCGCCTCTTGCCTATCCCAAAGCCTACTCAGGTCCGTCGCGGTGTTCCTTTGGGAGTAACTGTCAACTGCATGCCATACACCATCGTCCAGGGCCCTCAAACCTGGTCAGCTCACCTGTCTTACTCGGATGCGTCCTTCAAGATGAGCATCGATGCCACCGCTACCTGGAAGGGCGAAATCGCAAAGGCGTCGGACGTCGCCGGCTCCATAAGCTGGGGTGGAGACCTTACCGCATTCAACACGCAGGGGGTTGTGACCGGCCCGGCCAGCAAGATGTTCCCGACCTCGTATGCCGTTGCTGTCGTTAGTGCCTCTGCCACCCCAACCCCCTCGGGCTCCTCTGGTGCTTCCCCCGCTGGTTCCGGCACCTCCAGCAGGCCAGCCTCCTCTCCATCTGGCGCTACCACCCCTGCCGTCAACTCCTCGGGTTTCGCAGCTTCAGGTCCCCTACCCACCGGCGCCGCTGCTTTCGTTGGTGCCGCTGCTGGTATCCTTGGTGCTGCGCTCGCCTTGTGAGCTGGGGATCGTGGTGCGCAGTACGTTTGGGCTTCACAGGCGTCCTGTTTCATAGACATACGGAAATTCGGTGCTATGGGTTTGCATTCCAGTGATTGTGGGTATGGGAGTTAGCATAATCAACTTTTTTAATAGTGTTCAGAATTCGTCTTCGATCGTGTATGCTCGCTTTGCTTTGACTGTTTCAGCTTTTTCTTCTGTCAAACTTCATGATTTGCCTTGTATTTATCATTTGTTCATTGAACTTGAATCTCTCGCTGTTTAGCCTTCACCATGCGTGTGCTCAATCTCTCCCACGTGCTCGCACCTTCGTTTGCTCAATACACCAGTTGTATGAGTCTCGACAAAGAGCAACTCTCGACACACACTTAACCCCGTCACTGTGACTTTTCTCCAATGACAACACCAACCTTACACACAGCATTCGAGATATACGCCACAACAACACAGAGCCGAATACATGGTGCATGTGTAGTTGGCTACATGTGCGACCTGTGAAACACTCCAGAGACACTCCAACAACTCACGCAAATCCTCACAATATTCCGCACTCTCATCGTTCTCGGAGCCCATTGGTCCCTATTCCTCACCGCAAGACTAGCGCAGAGGCTGTGCCGACTGTGCCGCCAAACACACCGAGCCTTGTGCCTTCCTTAACCAATATGCTAACCCAGCGGCACAGCACTACACGGTACGACCCAAGCCCTCCTCAACCGAAATGCCAGTCCAACGGCACAGCACTGCACGGTCATGGTACAACTCTGTCGACGATCAGGATATGCATGTTACCAACAGCACTGACGCACAACACCACCATCATAACCACCCTCGTCCTCATGATCATCGAAAACTTCAAACCGACGCACCTACACGCCAAATAAATACGCATCGACAAAGCCCGCACCTTCGTACTGTTGAAAGAAAGTGATCTCGCAAAAGAACAGTCACTGCAATTGACCCTCCACATCACAGCCCTGCTCAAATCACAGCAATGTGGTTGTTGCCGCCGCCGTCTATAGAGGACGAAGAACCAAGATCCGGAACTGTGACGTGATCTTGTTCGTTGTGGAGAGGGGCCCCTTGCGCTCACCACCATAGGTGTGAATCGAGGATGTCGTGGTGTTGACACTGATTTCGAGGATGAAGATGGTGATAGTGATGTTGATGGGTCTTATTTAATAAAATGAAGAGGATCATGTGGTAAGTGTGACGGGGAGTTTGAGATGTTGGACGCTGAGGTGGGGTTGGCGGTGTGTTGACCTTGGAGGCTGTGGTGGATGGGGTTTGGAACGGTGTTTGAGATTGAACTTGAAGTATTTTAAAGAAATCGTAGCGTGTTTGGAGGGGTAAATGGAAAGATGAATTGGAAGTACAGTAACGTTAACATATCGTTATTGTAGTTTATGTACAATTTTGCTTAATGATGTCGAGGCGTTTACGGACATTATGTGGTACTACCAGCTACAGCAATTATCTATTCAATCAGAAGTTAAGTATCTAATTCATGAGGTGAATAAATACAAAACATCGTGTTCCTCCCACAAGAAACTTCCCAGAGATAATTTTTTTTTCTTTTCTACTACACTTGCCATGCCTTCCAAGTCCCAAAACCGCGCTCATAGCATGCCAACCATCGCACTAGTACGCTACAAGCCAAAGCCAAAACCAAAGTTTCACTCGGTAGACTGGACAACACCATATCAGCCGATCTCAAGCATCTACTTCTGCTTGCAAGAGTAACTGCTGATCGAGTCATTGAACCTGCCATTCCCATCCGACAGGTCCGCATCATCCTGGTTATCGTACGACGCTCCATTGCAATTACTATCGCTACTCCAAATATCAGCGCCTGGTCTCTGGGGCGAAAAAAGCAAGCTTCGCGTCGCACACAAACTTACAGATACCAAACACACTTGTAGTTAGACCTGCTATCATTGCGGATCGAGCTGATGACATCGTTCCAGCCGTTTGGAACGTTCGCTACAAAAAATGGTTAGTATGCGGGCACGAAGGTGTCGTGCATAAGGTGGGTGACTATCCTACCGCAACTGTCGAGGTTAACGAGGACGTTCTGGCACTGTCCGTTCCACCGAGTGTCTCTGCATATGTAGATGGAAGCCTGGGCGAGGATATGAGAATCGTCGCGGGAGGTGATGAGGCTCATTGCCGGAGCGGCAGCGGCGGTGAAGATGTTGAGGGCCACGACGACCGCAGTGGCTTTGATGGACACCATGTTGCAGAATGAACTAGAACGTTAACTAGCCTTTATGTTCGTAGATGTTAGGATAGTGTAGAGTGAAGGCGCTGAGCTGCTGGTCGTAGTGATCGATGTCTTGAATACCATGGTACCTGGAATTCTCCAACTCTTTATACCTAGCTTTATGGGGGCGGAAGATGCTGAGTCCCTCCAGGTCTCATTGGAAAGCGTCTCTTCATGCCTTCAATATTGGAAGGATTTTCACTGCATGAAGCGGAGTAGATGTGTAGTTCTATCATTGCGCTCCCCGCCTGGCTTTTGTGAATGACCATGACCTTACTCTCGTATCCGGCATCAATATGTAGGATTTCCTCGACCGAAGTCTCTCCGATACTGCGTATACATCTGAATGCGGCGATTCTAGGCTCCAAGGACGCTGCTCTTTCATTTATTTTATTAAACTAGGTGGCGCCTCTCGTCAGCGATCTCTTGTTGTTACGGGAGGCTGCACGAGTAACGGCAAACATCCCTTGACGGCGCTGCAGTGTATTGAAATACTCGGTCGAGGTCAGTCAGGCGTACTGACAATTGAACGTAGTGTCGATATTAGGGGTCTGTGGTAGCGTGAGTTTCGAAGAACTACCAGTAGGGGGCAAGCAGCAGTGGTTGAATTATATCAACAACGTTTGAAAGATGATGTTAATGATTGAGATATAGCAAGGATTGATATGGTTGCTCCTACATTTTAACCCTAACATGATTCAAGCTTGAAATGGTGTTGGCATAGTGTTAACATAGTATTAATATGCTTCTAATATAGTATTAACACACCCACTGACCTACTATTTAGGAAGGAGCTATGATGGGCACTTACTATAAATACTTAACAGCCTTTACTACCTTACCATCCTTAGCGCATAGCCCTAGGCCACCTAGTGCAGCGAGGGGATGTTATTTTTATAGGATATTGACCTCCTAAGCATTCCTGCACTATATGCAGCGTTGTAGCGTTGATAACCACCTTATATGGCTACTACCGAGCTTGCTAAGGCTTATTAAACACCAAATAAGGCCCTTTATACACTATATATCTAATATAATATATATTAGGCTTAAAATAAGTTACTGTTGAGATGTACTATACGTGAGATATTACTAACAGCGTGTAATAGCGTGTCAACACTATGTTAGGATTGGCATATATTAATCATTGTTATATGCTAACTTTGGCTATATTACAGCAATTAATTAAAAGGGTAAAATGATTGCTCTACTAATATAAAACTTGATATGATTTCAACACTATATCGCCTACTACTGCGCGCCCCCTACTGGTATATTCACAGCACTGCTTATTTCAGCAGTGAAGGAGAAACTCGGCCAAGAGGGCTATTGAGATGGAGTCTTCGTGCTCTACTTGTTTCGGCCCCGGTGGTGATTGAGCGTTCAAACTAACGCTTCGTAGAATTTGAAGCTGCGCTACTTAGGTCAGGTACGCAGGTCCACCGGCTGACGTCGACCATTCATAGGTTTCAAGCAGGGGAACGTGTTGTACAACATCTTGTCCGTGCCACTCCTTTTCTGCACCTGTCATGCAGGTGATTGCAATTAGACGATCTGTAAGTGCTGGGGTTTTCCAAGGTACTTTTATGTATTGGTAAAGCGCTGACGGCTTGCAGCCTTGGAGTACCACTTCTCCGCTATGCTGTGTAATATTATGTGCGGTGTTTGTTTTTTGACCATGCTTTAGCGGAGAGAGATGGCGACGTTTTCTCTTGTCTGTTGCGGAACCTTTATGCACTCTTGCTTGACGAATCGTCAATAAATTAAATACTATATGGCTCGACTTGGGTTTATTGGTCCACTAGCGCAGTTTTCATTAAGAGAAGTTCAATTGCCTACAGCGTCTCATGCAGTATGTATAAGTCAGAGGCCTCTCCTTAGTATAGTTTGGGTGTTTAAGTGTAAATACCTATCGTTCCTGCTACCATCATCAACTTCAAGGCGTACTATAGGGAATCAGAGTTTTGGCCAAGTCTTTTGGGCTCGACTGTTACCATCTTCATCTTTTTTTTATCGCCGTCAAATCAGGAGAATTGAAGTGTGCGCAGGCATCAGCGGCAAGATCTAGACTTGCTCTACGGTGATTGAAACCAAGCCGTGGATGGCAATGCTTTTATTGTAGGTGTTTCTCATCTATATCTTGAAATTCAAGGGAAATCATCCTAGAAGTAGGTTGCACCTATGATGTTCACGCACCTGTGTCAGGACCTTGATGCGGCTCGCCTGTGAGGGGTGAAGTCATGTGATCTACTACCTTGTATATGTATCGTCTACGAGGCTACCTAGGTAGCCTTAGAAAGCAGCGATTCGTTTTGTCATGAACTGAATCCAATGATGTCGGTCTTCGTCTGCTCTTACCCTGCCTCTGTGACCTTACTCTGACATTTGCCTCTTACAACCTGACTTGGACCACGGATCCGTTGTAGCTTTAGAGGAACGTCGAGAGTATTGAGCTTGTACAACAAGACATCTCTCACCGAGTGATAGAAACACTGAGTTTTGGCCTTCTAAATTGACTTCATGTCAACTTTTCATGAAACGCCAAGGTTGTTGGCCAGAAGAAAAGAGCTATATAACCCCAACTACCTCGTATCGACCCGAAGTGAAGACTTGTCGGACATTGAGGTTTAACGAGCAATACTAGCATCCGATCGGCAACGAAGTGCAAGTGCTACGGTATTTTTGGTGACCTCGACCCATATCGAATTGGAATTAGAAGACGCGTAGATTGTTTACTATGAGAGGAATCAAAGTTTTCGCTTCTACCATGGTAGCGTCTAAACGGCCCTTAGGCTAATTCCGTCTGGAACTCAAGGTCTGGCATGAGCGAAAGAGGTGCTGCGCTATGCTTATCGTGCTAGAAATTTGGCCGTACTAAAAAATCTTGACGTTGCTAAAAAAAACTTTGCCATCTTGATGTTGCCTTGGGCTACTGCGATATCAACACTCCGAGGTACGTACAGTATATCTCATGAAAACTTACGAGATCCCATCGAGTCAAGCGCGCCGTATGCAAGCCCTCATTGGCTCCTCCAACTGCCCGCGCTACCCCACACCTCCCTATCTGTCTACCATGCCTAATCATCTCTAGCCTTCACCAAGCGCGCCGCCAAGCACGTAACGTCAAGCAAGGAATGATCTGCCGCAAGATAAAGAGCCTCCGCTGTGAAACTATCTGCTCTATACAAGATACTATCAAGCAAACAGCAAAGCTCCGATTTCGTATCATGCAGATAAGCCGGTGACATACTCGGGGAACTGCGGTCGGAACAACGCGTTGAGGCGTGGATATGATTCGTCTGCAGGACTCCCTTTTCGCTGGACCTTGGGCTCCCCAGACGCCAGGTCTTGTCTTTGATAAGGCTTTGATGCGGTCCGCGCATCATGGGGTCTGCTTGCGGCAGCTGGGGCGCCATTCAGAGGTCTGGAAAAAGGAATTAGAGACTGTCTGCGATAAGGTAGACTGAGACCTTCATCATGTGTCCTAACCCTGCTGCTGTTATAATGTGGATACATCGACTAGAGTCCATCATGGGATGTGTATCGCTGTGGGAGTATATATGGGGCACTCCCGAAGCGACATTCAATGCTATCGTAGTAAGATCTAAGCGTGGCATTATATCCACATCAATATCATCACTTTGACCTTTGTGTCTTCGCCCAGACGTCAAATTATAGCCATCGCCACCCTGGCTTCAAACCACAGATCCGGCCGCAAGTTCGGCCCTCCCGACAGTGGAGCACCAGACGAACGCGAACCGCTTCTTCCATCGATCTTGCGCACAGGCCCAGCGACCCGTCAATCGCCCCCACGTCATACGCGACATGACCCAGCAACTTGCGGGGACTATCATTATCATCACGCAGAGAGTAGCTCATTCCCTTCTTCCTACTTCATAAAGCCCGCCGCAATCCCCTGCAGGGCCGTTCATCAATCCAGCGAGGCTTCGTTCTTGAATTCATCAGCCATGGAGAAGGTCAAGAACTCAAAGGTTGCGCATTGGAGTTCCAAGATTGCAGTTGAAAGCGAGCCTGGGTTGTCGACTGCGCAGCTTATGCTCTTGTACGTTACTCTGCTTTCGTCTCATGCGACGTTGGAATCTTTGCTAATCGTGTTGCAGCAACCACGATCTCAAGCCTGTCGAACCCGCGCGCCGTCAATGGGGGTACCATTCCCCTCAACTTTCTTCACGATAATTGCTGATTGTTTCAAGACCATGGAATTTCGTCGGTTTCTGGGTCGGTATGTTGAAATCCCATGATACACTCGCGTGTTTTGATGTTTCTTCGACTAACACCGCCCAGCTGATTCATTCAACATCAACACATGGATGATTTCATCCAGCAACATCGCCGACGGGCTTTCATGGTGGCAGAGTTGGATATGCGTCTGGGTGCGTAATTCCCGTATTTCCACCTTGGCTTTCCCCTCACTCCCAACCACCCTATGACCACCAAAGGAAATACTAACAAATGCATGCAGCTCGGTTACTCCATTGCCGCATGTTTTGTGTGCTTGACAGGTCGTATCGGAGCGACCTACCACATCTCCTTCCCTGTCGTCAACCGCGCATCCTTCGGCATCTGGGGCGCACTATGGCCTGTTTTCAACCGCGCTGCTATGGCGTGCATTTGGTACGGCGTACAGTCCTGGATTGGCGGGACGTGCGTCTACCTCATGATCCGGAGTATCTGGAACAACTGGCGCGACGATGAAGGCAAAGGGCTCGGTGGCATTCCTAACGGTATTCCCTCGTCCGGAACGAATACTGTTGCTTTCGTTTCCTTCTTCCTTTTCTGGCTTGGATCCTTGCCTGCGATCTGGTTCCCCGTGCATAAGATTCGACATCTTTTCACAGTAAAGGCGTACTTTGTGCCTACGGCCGGTGTTGCCTTTTTCATCTGGGCGGTTGTGCGCGCAAAGGGTATTGGACCTATTGTCAAGCAACCCGGTACTGCGAAGGGTTCGGAATTGGGATGGCTCATGGTCCGCGGCATCATGTCTGCCATTGCCAACTTCGCAACCCTCATCGTCAACGACCCAGATTTCGCGCGTTTCGCTCGCAAACCAAAGGACGCGTTCTGGTCGCAGCTTTTCACCATTCCGCTGGGTTTCGCAGTCACTTCCTTCATCGGCATCATCGTCGGGTCCTCGTCAACCGTCATCTTCGGCGGTGAACCCATTTGGAACCCTCTCAATCTCCTCGAAAGCTTCCTTAATGAAAACAAAGGATCTGGACAGAGATTCGGCGTTTTCATCATCGCCGCAGCTTTCACCCTCGCCCAACTCGGTACCAACATCGCCGCCAACTCCGTCTCCGCCGGTACAGATCTCACGGCCCTCGCGCCGCGCTGGATCAACATCCGTCGCGGTGGATACATCTGCGCGCTCGTTGGCCTCGTCATGTGTCCATGGAACCTCCTCAAGAGCACAAACAGCTTCACAACCTACCTCTCCGCATACTCCGTCTTCCTGTCCTCGATCGCCGGCGTCATGATCTCAGACTACTACTTCGTCCGCAAAGGATTCCTCCAGATCAGGGACCTCTACTCGGGGAAATCAAACGGTCCGTACTACTACACCTGGGGCATCCACTGGCGCGGCTACGCCGCCTACATCGCGGGTATCCTGATCAATGTCGTCGGCTTCGCGGGCGCTATTGGTCGTAAGGTTCCTATCGGCGCACAACATATCTACGACTTGAACTTCTTCGCGGGCTTTATTGTCAGTGCGTTGATGTACTGGGCGCTGTGTCGCTTCTTCCCCGTCCCGGCGACGAGTGATAGGTGGTTGGAGGTGGGCGACGAGATTGAAGAGATCTCTGTCGCGTATAGGGATAGTGATAATGAGACGAGTGCCTATGATGAGGAGATTATGGCAGGGGGCAATGGGAAAGGTTCACCTTCGAGGGAAGATGTTCAGGCGAAGAGTTTTTGAAGATGGGGTGTTTGGGAATACGTTTAAAGGGCTGGGCATAGAGGGCAATGATGCGATAGATGTTGGATTTGACTTGAAAGGCTTTTGCAGAGGATGACAATAGTTGAACACAACAGTGTTCATGAGTCCTTTGAGCGAGTTTTGAGATACCAAGCCCTGCAAAGACCAGCGTTGCGCAGTCGCTACTTCAAACATATCATTCATCATGACTTTCTACTCTTTCATCCCTCCCTCCTCCGCCATCAGCAATAGCCCCAATATCCAACATGCTGACATCATGAATATCGCCACGTCACAACGTGACTTCCAATGTTCCTACAATTTCGTTATTATCAAGACAAGATAGCGCGAACCGTGGTATTTGTCTCCGGACCGTTCAAATCTTCGGCACGTGTGGGAGTAGAGCCCTGGGGTTGGATCGCGTGAGACGTTTCCATCCATGGATTTGCGAGCTGTTGATGGCGGATTGTTAGTGTAAGATTCGCGGCGTGTGATTGGTTGAGAGGGACTAGATGTTGGGTGGAAGGGTTCTCACATGTTCTGTCCAGTACCTACTCTTTTGTAGAAAGATAAACTCGGGAAATAAGCTAATGGGCCTCACATCACCACTAGAGTTCAAATATCAGGGGGAGGATAGGAAACTGGATCGCCTTTGGATGACTTTTGCGGAGTATGATTGCTGGCTTATTCCCCTAAGATTTTGTTACCGTGAGGGTCTGTCTAGTACCTCAATGTGGGTACCTACCTTTGTACCACATGCAGCAATGAGGTATTGAAGCTGGATATCTCTGTATACAAGGTATCACTCGGTTCTTACGCCATTTTCAAGGCTTTTGCCACAGACTTTGGAGCCGTCAGAGCTCTCGCGGGCGGGTTGGTGAGCGAAATGACAGCTCAAGTGTAACTAATGGGCTCATGCACGCGGGATAAGGTTTGAACAACCACCAGATGATCTTTTTGTGTTCTGATCGCCATCTCGCGCAGTCGTCTATTGACATATACAAAATAAGGGAGGTGGACCGCTAGTGGGAGATGCTAACACAATTGTATGAAAAGATCACCATCACTATCCATCCATAACTCCACACCGTTGCCATGGAGCCAATTCCAGACGCCCCGAGCAAGTATCTCTTTGTACTGTCGCCAAATCACAATGCCACCGTCTGTGTTGTGTCGGCTGGCGGTGGGGCACGCTCTTGCCTTCGACCACATTGAAACTCTTCACCCCCTTATCCAGACTTTACATTGCACTCTCGTAAACCACTTAGTATCCCGTAGCACCCGGGGCCTTCTCGTCTTTCCTCAAGCTCAGCAGAATCTCCCGGAACCGCTGCTTCTCACTGCCCGACGCACCACCCTTGACACCCTTGCCGCTCAAATCGACTAGCTTTGCAATGCGCTCCCAGCTAGTACCTCCAGCAGTGGTATCATCGCGGCTCGCAAGGAACTCCTCAGCCTCCCTCCGCGACTTGGCCACCTCCTTCTCCTTCTTGTTGTTGTAGTTGTCGTAGAAATCATCAATGTTCTGCCGCGCCTCCTCAATAGTCTTCTGCTTGCGGTCCGCCGATACCTCGTCACGGTGCGCAATTGCTAGGTCGCGGCGCTCGCGCCATTCACGGATGACGTCGGGTTCGGGGGAATCTGATCGCAGGGGTGTGAAGGAGGGTGCCGGCTGGCCGGGGAGGAATGGGAGCGAGGAGCCGGTGATGGTACCGCCGGGGGCCATATGCTAATTCTTTAGTACTCTGTCGAGGCTTGATAGACCACATTTAAGGTTGAGCGAACACCCGCCCCCCAGATCGAACTTGAGCTCGAATCAGAGAGTAAGGTTGGGAGCGCAACTTACCTCGTTGGTCGTGTCGATGGCCGGGAAAGAGCTCTCGAAGCCCATAATCTCTTCCCCGCCAACATTTGCCTGGAACGAGCTGCCTCCGCCTAGCAGATCATCGTCGCCGTCCTCGACTGTAGCCAGCCTGTCATTAGGAGTCGCAAAGTTGGCTGCGTCGGCGCCAAGAAGGGCCTCTTCGCGCTTGAGGAAGGCATCGTCGGCATCGTCGCCGGTGAAGTCGATGTCGTTGTCGCCGCGCGGCTCTGTCTGGCCTGGCATACATTAGCAAGCTGCGCTGCTGTCTTGGGGGTTCAATAGGTGCTTACCGGCGTCGAAGTCGTCTAATGAGGGGAACCGGTCGGCCATTGTGGGTGTGGGTTGATTGAGAGTAGCGAGGAGAGTGAAAAGGGGAAAGCAGGCGGGCGATTGGAGTGGTTGTGGTTGTGGTTGTTGCTGTGGTGGAAACTTACGGTGATGCGATGGAGACGGACCGGAGCCGCGGATCAACAAAAGCCCGGGGCGCTAGTGGGAGCTGCCAGGTGCACCAACTGGGCCTTTCAACAGCACTTGCTTTCACCTTCCAGCACTTCACTTGAGCGTTCGCACTGCATCAGCAACGGTCGGGAATATAGTAGTGTTAGTCTATCTGTGGTCTTGACGTTACGCAGGTGGCATCAAGGCAAGGCATTCGCGTGAGAAGTTTTGATCGCGTCAGTTGTTCGGAACTTAACTTCAGCGAGACAGCCACTGCGCCGTGACGTGACTGCAATGGCCTTTACCGAAGACAGCCTGAAGGCGAAGCTGGCGTCTCTCAATGAGACGCAGGACTCCATCTCTACTGTCGGCCAGTGGATCTTGTTCCACAGGTAATGCTCCCTTCGCCTGCATGATCTGCATGAATCCGCAAGACCGTGAAGCTAGATGATTCCTTCACCGACGTCGTCTGTGTGCCATATTGCATATAGCTAACTGTGACTAGGCGCCATGCCGACAAGATCGCACAGCTCTGGCAATCGCGCGTCAAAGAGACGCCCGCGAACAAGAGGCTGACTCTAATCTACCTTGCAAATGGTATGTCTCCACCACACATCCCCCCATGGCCATCACTAACCAGCCCAGAAATCGCCCAGCAGGCCAAAATCCGCAAGAAGACCGAGTTCCTCCAAGCCTTCGACCCCATCATCGTGGAGGGTTCTGCCATCGCGTACAAAGGCGCGGGTCCTGACATCCAGAACAAGATCCGACGTGTCATTGAAGTTTGGAGGCAGCGCAATGTCTTCAGGCAGCCGATCCAAGATGAGATTGAACGGGCGTTGAACGGTATGGGCATTCTTGATTCTTGGGTGCGGCGCAATACTGACTTTGCAGAAATCGATCGCTCCCGCACGAATCGAAAGCCCGCGCTCGGCGGCTCCCTCTTCTCCAGCTCTGCTGTCCCAGCCGAGCTCAAGCCCGTTGAACCTTTCGCGACTGCTCTACAAAAAGCTGATCTCAACGCCAAACCCACTGTAACGACCGCCAACCAGGATTACGAGAAGCTCACCAATCCCAACACCCCCGTTCCTACCGCTCCGGTACACGCCGGCGCCCTTGGTGCTCTTTTGAAGAAGCTTGCTCAGGCTGAAAGTGCTGTCTCGGACAGCATAAAAGCCCGGAAAGAACTCATCACCGGCTTGGAGAACCTATTGGAGTCGAACAAGACGAAGTTGGAACAAGAGGAGGCTCAACTAGCAAGTCTATCGACTAGAAAGAGTGCAATCGACAGCCGCAAGCATGAAGTTGAAGATGCCATCATCAGAGGTCTCTCAGCCGCCGACACGAATGCGATTTCCGCTGCACCATTGCCCGGCGTTGCCACGGTCTCCCACGAACGACCCCAGATGGAAGAGCTCACCCCGCCGCCCATGGAGTCCTTCACGCCTGTTGGCTCCCCTCGCCCAGACGTACCAGACGTTCCTGACGATGTCTTCCGTGAGCCATCAGGCAACCCTGTTGAACCTGCGTCTGTCCCCGCCCCTCCAGGTGCGACGGCCAACTCGGCTCCTCAGACAGCGATTGGACCAGTAAACACTATTCCGGGGGCTGATCTGTTACGTTCTCTGACGCATGCGAGGCAGGAACCGCCCAATGGCGCCATTGGACCATCGTCTGCTAAGAAGCGGAAGATGAGTCGGAGTGCGGCCGAGGATGAGTTTGCGGCATTTGCGGCGGATGATGATATGAAGGGGATTGACTCGAATTTGGGAGATCTCATCTGAGCGAGTTTCTTTCGGAGTATGCGATTCAAGATCAGCGGGGTTTGTGATTGGGAGCATGACGGGCAGGCAGACTTCTTAAGTTGGCAGGGCGATGCGAACATGGACACATACCTCCGACATGTGGTTAATTTGCACATTTTGGTTGGCAGGTATAGCTATCTTTCGACCTAGGTCAAATTCGGGACATCTCTCAATTTCACAGTGAAGGAAAGGGAACGATCAATGTATGTTTTACTCGAAGAACAGGTACCTTTTTTCTGGGAGGTACAAATTCGTAGATACCATTAGCAGACTATAGTACAATCATGCCTCATTGAATCACTCTCTCATCCCGTCTCCATCCACATACATCCACGCCTATGACCTCTCAGGCATCTGATGCGTCCGCTCAATCTCCTCCATAACCTTTTTGCCCTCATCCGTCGTCGCATCCACAACCCCCGACTCCAGACTCAACATGCCGCCCTGGCCCAGCTTCTCCACCACCTCCTCCGCCTCATCCACACTCATCTTCGCCAACACCTTGTTCACCTCGTCCAGCGACGCGCTCTCCAGCGCCCTCTGCAGCCCTGGCGGAAATGAATCGAAGATCGCGCGCGCGGCTTTCTCTGCTTCTTGTTCCTCGGGGTCAGAGGATGTGGGTTCCGGGGGTGGGACGGAGATGTTGATTTGAGTGCCTGGGTCCACGGCGTGGAGTTGGATCTGCTCGACACCTTCAGTACCCCCACTCTCTTCCCGCTCCTTCTTTATTTCCGCCGCGCGCGTGCGTATCCGGGAGTATGTGGAATCGACATCATCTGTGAACATTTTATTCGCCTGATGGTCCTTGGTCTGCACGCGCTTGAAGAATAAAGCTACACCATCCCTTCCGCCAAGCTGTCTGCAGTACTGCAGCAACAGCCCCGCGAAGACGCACTGCTTTGCATGCTTGGGCTTGCCTTCGAGCTCCGAGTTGAAGGCTTCGACTAGCAGGCCATCGGTTTCTTTTTCGCTGAGGATCTGCGGGTTGCTGTTGAGGAAGGAGAAGCAAGTTGACCATTCGCCGCGCGGGATCGTTGCGAATTGTTTGGCGAGCGGGGAGGCTTCGACGGAGTCGTCATCGATGGAGGTTCCTTCTTCGATGTCGGCGTCTGCGCCTGAGGACTGGCCTGTGTCGGTGCGGGTTGCGGAAGGACGTTGCGTAGGCGCGTTGAGGAGCTCGACTGTGGATTCGGGTTTCTTGCCTGCTACTTTTGTTGTTGACGATGATGAAGCTGCGGGTTGTTGCTTGACGTTGGAGTAGTTGAAGCCGTCGCGGATGTCGTCGCTGGTGATGTGTTTCTTTTCCTCTTTCTCCAGCTCGTCTAGTTTCGCAAAGAGTTGTTGCTGCAGGTCTACCACGCGCGTGCGATGTGATTCCAGCCCCGCAATGAACTGGTCCAGTCTACTCTTCTCTTCGCCATCGTTCTTGTACTTGCCCGCATCCACCTCCTTCTTCACCTCGTCGATCAGACTCGCAATCATCTGCGGGTACGTCGGCTTCTCCTTGATATGCTCATGCACGCCCTCAGGCGCAGGCGGCGGTCGGTCTTCTCCGCTCGCCATCATGCCCTCCATCATGCTCTGGAAGACGAGCTGGTCCGTCTTTCCCGAATCTGCCCCTCCATCGTTCTGGTCCTTGTCCTTGTGCGACTTCAAGGCTGTGAGCAGCCGGTCGATGCGCTCGGTGAAGCCATCGTTGATGATGCGCTCGTACTTGAGCGTCTTGATCTGGTGGCGGCGCTGGTCACGTTCTTGGTGGATTTGGGCTTGTTTGGCACGGATAAAGGATTTCTTGTCGACGTTGGGGTGCACTTCTATGTCGCTGTCGTCGGAGAGCTCGAGGGCGTCCTGGATATGTTAGGAGGGGTTTTTTGAGGTGGGGGAGAGGAATACATACCCACTTGCTGTAGTTGATCACCATGATGGCGTGTAGCAGAGGCCTAGGGGGCAGGAGATTGTTTGTGAGAAGGGCGCGGTCGTTTTGTGATTGTTCTTGTTCTCAGATGCGCGGTGGGGTTCAACTATCAAGTGGGATGGGGAGCTCGGACCAGGAAAGTTCGAGTAGCTTCGTCATGGATGGGGAATTGCGCCTTGCCATCTCATCCCATGTCATCTGCATCGGAATCTTCAAAACATGAACTACCTCCGAAATAAGCGGCCGACTTTTTCGTGACAAAGAGGCCGGCGTCAGGACAATTCTCAAGTCTTCTTATATTCAGCCCCCATCCAAAGGAACAGTACCGGTAGTAAAGATCAACCGTCACACCAATTGATTGCCCTCAACTCCCCGCACGTGGCGTCTTTGCGGGGCATTTGAGCCTCGTAAACACTTCATAGGTAAAAGTGCAGGGCGCGTTTTTCAACTTCTGACCTCCCTCCGCAACATCACCATGAAGGGATCGTGCAGCTGCGGCGCCGTCCAGTTCACTACCCCGACCGACACGCCAGTCCGCCTCTACCACTGTCACTGCATCGATTGCCGCAAGCAATCTGCCAGCGCCTTCGGCACCTCGGCCATCTTCCCCTTCTTCAGCGTTGAAGATGATCCCAACGTCACCTATTTCTCACGCACATGCGACAGCGGACGGAAGCAGAAATGCTACTTTTGCAGGCAATGTGGAAGCCGTATCCTTCACGCCCATGTTGTTGATGGGGGAGATCCCAAGGTGGTTGCAGTGAAGGGTGGTTTGTTGGAGGGCTTGGATTGGACGGGCGCTATGCATATCTACACTCGGAGTGCCGTTGTACCAATTCCTGAGGGAGCGGAGAGCTGTGCAGCAGATCCGGGGTGGGCCAAGAAATGACATGGAATAATGCCGCAACAGCGCAACGCCATAATTTGACGGACTGGCACAATCCAAACTCTTGTTGCATGCATGACGAAAGGATGCGGCTCAATCTCAATATCGTTCAATAACATTATACAAAAGCCGAAACAAGGTACCGGTAGGCCAGAAGCTTGACAAGAAACATTAACATTTCCACCAACCAGTCCAAATGAAAACGCCTTCCTGCAACCAAGCAGAGCCATGCTTCACGACTGCACCCCGCCTTCTCTACAAAGCTTGGAAGCGACCTCTTCTCTCTCGCCTCCGCTTTTTCAGCCCTACTTCCACTCTATATGCCTGCCATAGAACAAGTCACCCGACCCATAGCACCACCAACCCATAGCCTTCTCTCCTACAACACCTCTTTCAAGTCGACGTTCCCTGTTTCCTCCAACGAGATGAGCACAACGGTTACAATCAGCCTGACATCCGCTAGCGCTGTTTGTTTAATGTTCTCCATCCTCATGATCCCCCGCAGGCATTTCGCCATGCTGTTTCAACCAAGTGGTGCCCACACTCTTCCTCAAATGAGCACCAGCCAGCACAGTATTAATATAGAAGACGGCTCTCATTTTTCCATCGTCGTCCACACTGCCCAGCACTGCGTACTTGAAGTCGTTCTTTTCCCTGTTCCTACTTGCATCCCCTTTTCCAACGCTGGATCGTCGTTCTTTTCCACAACTTCCATAATGAAGTACCTTTTGCCTACTCTCGGCTTTGTTGCCGCTGTTGCGGCGCACGGTTATGTCGACAACGCCACCATTGGGGGCCAGCTTTACACTTTCTACCAACCATACGTGGACCCATACATGAACCCACCTCCACAGCGTATTTCCCGTGTGATTCAAGGCAACGGCCCCGTCCAAGACGTCACGTTGGCTGATCTTCAATGTGGTGGATACACGGAGGGCGGCATCTCGGGCTCGAAGCCGGCTCCGCTTCACGCCGAGGCTGCTGCTGGGTCTGAAGTCAGCCTGCGCTGGACTCTTTGGCCGGACAGTCACGTCGGTCCCCTTATCACGTACATGGCTAGGTGTCCGGATGCTGGTTGCGATGCCTACATGCCTGGTTCTTCGTACGTACCCAAAATTGCAACAGTAATTTCAAACTAATGTCTGTAGTGCCGTGTGGTTCAAGATCAAGGAGGAGGGTCGCACAGGCACTTCCAATACCTGGGCTTCCCAGACCATCATGAAGGCTGGCAACGCTGTCAAGTACACAATTCCCAAGTGTCTCAAGCCTGGTTACTACCTCGTCCGTCACGAAACCCTCGCTCTTCACGTAAGCCCCGCATTTCACCAACACATGACATCAATAAGCTAACTAAGAATAGGCGTCCTACTCATACCCTGGTGCCCAGTTCTACCCCGGCTGCCATCAGCTTAAGGTCACTGGATCTGGCTCTACGACCCCCAGTGGCCTCGTCTCTTTCCCTGGTGCTTACAAGGGCTCTGACCCAGGAATCACGTATGATGCGTACAAGGCGCAGACGTATACAATTCCAGGACCAGCAGTATTCAGCTGCTAGGCGAGCTTTCTGAGATGGACCGCTGAGCAACTGCCTTCAATTGGAGATTCTTGGTTGTACATATCTTCCGTATCTTACACAGCAACCAAACTTAAGCCGCCGAATGTTCGCATCCTCTAACGTTCACTATCCTGTCTTGCCTTCACCGTACATATCATGCACGCGTTTGTCCCCATAACTTTGAGCTTCACCATAGATAATGGAACAGGCGACATCGACGCCTTGATCTTTCACGTCCCTTACACAATCAATGCAACCTAAGGATCACTCTCTTCCAAGTCACGGATTGAACTACTGGAAATAGAATCAGCAGCGAGAATACCACCTAACCCCTCAAACAGCCACACTTACCACTACGACCATCAACAACATCCAAACACTATGCCCTCAACGCACCGCCCACAAAGATGCCGCCGCCACAACCCGCGCACCACCAACACCTCCAAATCCTCACCCGCACCCGCCACCAACTCTGCCTCCAAGACCTCGTCCCCCTCCACCACAACACCGCCCACCAACTCTCCCCCCATACCCTTCAACATCGATCTCAGCGCCACCAAATCCCTCAAAGCCGCCGAAATCTTCTCCGTCGCCCGCTTCAAAGAAGACCTCAAATACTTCCGCAAGTTACCCGGGCTAACGGCGCGCTTGAAGTGGAATACGACACCGTCTGGCATGTCTAACTGGGCGGACCTGGTGGAGCCGAATCAGAGGCATTCGCTTTGGGTGGAGTTTGAGGTTTATGGGTTTGTGGACTTTGCGGGGAGGGGAGGTGGGGGCGCTGTGGGGGCTTGGAAGGGGGAGGAAGTGTGGAGAGGGAAGGATGGTGGCGGGAGAGTGGTGGAAGGGAGGGAGACTAGTGGGGGGAAAGAGAAGCAGAGTGCGAGGGAAGAGCAAAATATGGGTCGGAATATGGGGAAAGAGGGGGGTAGGAGGAAGGGGAAGGCTCAGACGAGGCAGGATATGGAGGCGTTTTGGGCTGCGAGGAAGAATTGGAGGTAGATTGATTGTCTTTTAGAAGGATTGGGTGATGTGCGGGGGCCCAGGGGGCGGGTGGGAATACCGTGGGGAAGAGGGGCTGATGAAGATGACGTGGAGGACTTGAGACATTGGCGAAGTATGGGTTCCTTTTCCTTATGGAAATGGGAAGAGAGGGTGTGATGAAGTGGTCGAGCCGCACGGTTAGGATGGTTAGGATTGGGTGCATGTTTGCTGTTTATATACTTATACTTGTAGCTTTTCTACGAATGAAATGAAAGGAGAAAGAATAAAATACCAACGCCGCCCCCGCCATCCGTGCAAAGGTCCTCCGGTAGTCGCTCAAGCTCTAATGGAGGAGCCGGGAGCTGGCTTACTGTGAAGGTTGTCTTCGCGATTTCCATGCTTGAAAGCCAGACTTGAATCGTCATAGCCCTGATGGGTTGCAGTCATATAACTACGGAAGGCTGCCGACATCTTGACGACCTGTTGGAGGTGGTTTTCAGTGATCTTTGGAATCGCGTTCGCCTTCTTGTATTTCGAATCGAAGACTGCGAGGGCGACAGCCGTTTGGAATGCTGCGGGACCACCGAGAAGTTAAGCTAGCGTACAGGGTTCCTGATCACCCAGGGATGCTGATCACTTGCCAAAACTCAACACCTCGCTCACCACTCGTGATTTCTCATCACCCAGCCACCCAAAATGGATACCCGTGAAGCAGCTATTCTAGCAGCTATTGACGATCTTAATTCTGGTGTTTTTCGCAGCCAACGAGCTGCTGCAAAGGCCTACAACATCCCGCAATCGACGCTCTCAACGCGTATACGCGGTGTACAGAGCAACCAAAACAGCCACGTATACCAGCAGCGATTAACTCCACAACAAGAAGACTTTCTCGTACAATGGATCCTCGAAGAAGACGCACGCGGTTTTCCTCCCTCGCAC
>ML976988.1:1189669-1210304 GCA_010015675.1 Byssothecium circinans
AATCACGATTTCTCTGAGGGGTGCGCGTTTTGGCAAGTGATCAGCATCCCTGGGTGATCAGGAACCCTGTACGCTAGCTTAGCATAAGTACAATCCAGAGCTGAAAGGTTGAAACCCTCCCCAAATAGAAACTTCCAAGAGTATCTACCACAGATCCGCAATAATGAAGTAGAGGGTACTGACCGTTTCTTATTTCTCTTCCATTCCATGCTAGTTTTCTTACTTCCTTCGACCTGACGTACTCTTTAGCATCGTACTGGTATTGTATCTCTGGTCCGCCTTGTTCGTGGTCTGCTCGAAGCTTTTCGAAAAGGTTCTGCCAGATTTGATCGCGAGCTTGGTCGTCAAGTTTATTGTATCCCAATGATAGATGGATCCGGGACATGAAGGCCTCATCAAATTGGCCTACCCTGTTGGTAGTAAGGAACAGAATGCCTTGGAAGTAATCAAGTGCTCGTAAAAACACTTGTCGGGTTAGCAAAGGCAGGAGCACACCATGGGTACGGAGACTTGCCTGAAACAATGCTGTTCCGTTGCAGGTCATGCATTGAGCGTTGCTGGAGGTAAACGTCCGCTTCGTCGAGCAGAACAATCGCATCCCAGTCGTTGGCATCCTTGAAGAAGCGGAGAAGATTTCGTTCAAGAGCTTCAGGTTCGTGGCCAAGATCAGCCGCTGTGATACTCAATAAAGGCCGCCTAGTGTACTCCGCGACCGACTCTGGGAACTGTTAGTGCATGTTATTTGTTGTTGGGGATTACATACCTGCAGTCAGTGTCTTTCCGGTCCCTGGGGGTCCGTGTAAGAGAAGTATTTGTCCTTCGCCTTTTCCGGAGATGAAGTCCGCACTGAAGCGTCCAGTAGGATTGCTTTCCGTGTACGTTTTGGCGATGGCCTTGATCATGTCCTTGCTTTGCTGATCCATGACGAGCTTATCTATCGCCATCTCAGCCATGGCTGGGCTTTCGAGGCCATCGACATCCACAAGATCTGGACCCACGTCAATGATTGAACAGCTCCTAGGAGGGTGATGCCTTACCATAAGTGCGGTCTTTGAGGATGAAGGCGTACATGTGAGAAGACATAAGTAGGTACTGATGTTGGGTGAGTCCTTCGTGTTCCTTAGGGTCTAAGTTGTCGTAACCGCTGAACTTGACTGGTTGGTAGACCGCGTCGTTTGTGGACTTGTTCTTGCCCTCATCGCATGCGCACAAAACAGCTCGAGCGGCTGCAAGAGGTTCTTCCTGCGTGGCCCATACATTCCAGTGAAAGTCAAATTCCCAAGATTTCCAGGATTCTGTTTGGTGTTCAACAACAACACGCTCTCGCTTGTACTGTAGTGACAAATTAGACACTACTTGCACACAATACAGCCTTATGCCTAGGGGCATTCAACAGTCCCTCCGGCCGAGCTCGGTAAAGTGGTGAAATACTCATGATATAGGACACTGGTTGGACTTTGGTGCATTTCAGCGGGGAAAGCTTACCGTTCTGAAGCCTCTCTTCATCCCTCTTCCGGTATACTGCAAGAACCGAGGTCCCTTGGAGAACTCGAAATATTTGCTCCCACGAGCGATTAGTTCGTTCCTGAACTTCTTCTCATCTTTGCGATCCTGGTATTGAGTGGGGAATAAGGAAAGGGTGGTGATGTCTTGGTCATTGTCAAAAATTTGGACGTATACGGTCCTCGATTTTCGGATAATATGGCTGCCGTTGAAGACTAGGTTCCACACAATTGCAGAGTACTGTCTTGCAGTCGTAGTATCGGCCGTAACATTGATACCGCCCGTGAACCGATCGAGAATATAGGCCGCCAAGGAGCCATCTTGTTCACGGACATAGACGTCCGTCCCAGGTTTCATTAACAACCATAAATTGGCGAATGGAACCGTCGCTGGTGTTGTTCTGAACTTTGCCACGACGTTGTCGAATTGGATGGTGTCCTGCGATCTGAGATAATGCAAGAGGAGATCGATGTGCATATCACTTGATCTGTTGAACTCGTCGGAGTGCTGCGCTCGAAGATCAAGAGATCCACGCTGATACCCTTCTAGTTGCGGTATATGATAGTACAGATCCTTGTACGGATAGTTGAACAGACCACCAGCGATACCGTCATCCTGGTCTCCTGTTGGAGGATTTGCCGGGAATTCGATGATCGCACGCAAAATATTCATCAGGTATGGCGAATGAATCTTCAAGCTTGTTTGTTTGACACGATCCTGTGGATTCAACTGAGCTTTCCGCCCCGAGCCGCTTCCATATACCACTGGAAGTGTTTCTCCGTTTGCCGAGATCACATCTTTCCTCTCTTCCAATGCGGGCAGATACTCGTGCGTATTGGCTACCTGAAACTCAACTGGCTCATAATATGCAATCGCTCGCAAAAACTGTTGGCCGCCGTAAGTGTTTTCGGAACGATAATAGCTGACGGTGTACTGAACATGGTTATAGAAAGTGGTTTCGGCAAAATGAGTTGGCTGTTTCTCAGATCGTGAGGGTTTAGCGGCTTTTGCTTTCGAAGTACACACGAACGAGACATTCCATTTGTGCTGAACGACCTTCTCCCAGATACTCGGATGAACCAATGCCCCGGTACCAGCGTCACGTAGCTCAAAACGACCATTGGTCAGGTCATCGAGAGCATTGGCGTCATCAGCGAACCACTCCTTCAAAAGTATCTCCATTATCTGATAGTTCTGGTCAGCGATTGTCGAAGCATACTGCACTCCAGGTTCAGGTTGAAGACATACCTTCCAAGACTGGCAGACCTTCCAAGGAATGGCATACCGTGTGTCGCTACGGTGATCGAAGTACCCATCTTTGAAGGTGATGGTGATGAATTGTCGCTTCTCTGCCCCATGTTTGAGAGTTCCTTGTTCACCCAGGTCTAGTGAATCGGCAAGCATGGCCTTTTCTACTGCGCGCGCAAATCGAGCGAGCGAGGTTTCGGACTGACTGTCTTTCTCGGAATCAATAGCACTTCCGTCTGCGGAAGTCAGCAACAGATAATGCAAACACACAGTCAAACCAACCTTGGCTCATAGATTCTTCGTCCTGGTAGCTCTCGTTGTCTTCACTCGGGTAAAGTTCATCTTCTTCGTCACTCTCGCTTTCACCCCCGTCTTCTTGGGAACTTCCATCTTCGTCCTCTTGGGGACTTTGATCCTCGCGTTGAGAAGAGTCGTTTGGTATGGTCTCTTCGTGCTGGCAAGAGTCGTACGGTGCGGTCTCATCTTGTCGGCAAGGCGGGTTGGGGGTAGCTTCTTCACTTCGACAAGAATCTTTGAATGCATCGGCTCCATTGGTCTCTGTCGTCTCATTGTCTCGCGGGGATTTCCCGTTAGCGTAAGGTAAGCCGGCATTGGCGTAGTCAGGAGATGCGCTTTCTCTGGTGTTATCGACTTGTACAACTTTCAACTCCGTCCCGGCGGTATCCATGGCTTTAAAGGACAACGCGGTTCTCCACTCTGTTTAATGGCGCCGAATTTGAAAACGGATAACAAAATGGAAGGGATGTTGACGAAGTTGAAAAAATCTTGGAAATCCTCGCATTCATGGTATCATATAACGCGGCTTTTCTCTTTTTTCAACCACGAAGTGATGAGGCATTTTATTTCTGACGACGTTGTGCATCAAGCAAATTTACCGTGCTGGAACATTCTTGCTGTGTCCAATGTTCAAGCCGGTTACAGTGCAACATTGGCAACTGCTGATCTCGTCTGTGATGGTCACAAGCAAAGCGCTTTGTGTCAGTTCGTACCCGACATACATGGGTGAGGCGTCCTTGAAGTTGGTCACAATGGAATCGATGATTGGTGGTCAGGTCCCTCCTGCCACTTGTAGACATGTGGAAAACCGCGAGCATATATAACTCATCTTAATATCCGATCAAATTAGAGAAGAGCACAAATACCGAAACACTGTACATCTTGTGTTCTTTGGGTATCCGCCGGCTGTCACAAGGTGACGGTTTAATTTGAGTAAAGCTTGCCCAGGTGACATTGTTCTTCCGAAGACGCAATACGTATGTAGTACCAAAAGGGTCCTTCCGAATTTCTTACGGTGCATTTAGTTCAACAAGAACAGTTCTCCAGTGCAAAAATTACGAGTATTCGGCGAGATATCTCATTCTGCGGCGCTACGATGATGGAGGATCGGACTCTAGTGAGGCGATTTACCGACAGTTTGCCAGGAGAAACGCAGCTGGAAGAGGCTCTACTTGATGAACAAAGGGAGAATGATAGAATTTCAGGAGACATCCAGAAAGACAGGCTTGAGGCGTTGTATCAGGATCGGAATCGTGACAATTTGTAGGGGTCTTCTTACCATCCGAAATCCAGGAGCAACACTAACCTTCTAACAGGGATGTCAGTTTCTTCAAAGCAGACGAAGCCAGAAACACTCTGCAAAAGATCTCAGTAGCTCTTGAAGCGGACCTCAAGCCCTCTAGGCTGTCTAGAATCGGAATCCATCGCACTTCAGCTCGCGAAGCGGCAAACAACGTTATACAGCAATCGCCACGAACTTTTGACGAGCTTCGAGTTGTCATCCATCATCTCGAGAAAAACCATCTCGCCAATCAAAGCAAGGTAAGTTGCCTTGGGACTTCAGAGTAGGAATGCGTCCACGATTTTCTTCTTGCAATTGTAAAGGAACAAGGACGCAATAAATAACGATACGTCACTGGCTTTAACTGACCATTCAACAGGTAGGGCTTCATTTCCGAAAGCTCTGCAAAACGTTCGACGGCTACAAAAAGGCATTTGAAGTGTTTCCATCACAAAATGCATACACTTCGACCGTTTGTGGTAGCCTATCGCTTATCATGAGTGCTGCTGTCAACCATGATGCAGTCGCGGAAATGATGTCCCAAGCCGTTGCCGACATCACCAACGAAGCAACGCGTTTCGCTGTCGCGCCAGAAATCTTCGGGACCCATGAAATGAGAGAACTGCTATCAGACCTCTACGCACAGGTCTTCCTATTCTATCGCGACGTCATCAAGTGGTTCCTGCAATCGAAGGTCTCACGTTTCGTCAGCAGTTTTAACGAGACACTGAGGGAGAGGTATACAAATGCCCAGGCTCGCATCAAGAACTGTATCAATGACATACGCAATGCCATGCTTATAGGAAGTTTCACCATGCAGAAAGCAAATCACTCCATTGTAAAGGAAATGGCAAGTAAAGGTGTTCGCATACGCGAACAGTCCTTTGACTGTTTCAGTAAACATGCCGTTGCATTAAACGGTCAGCAGTTTTGTATTTCGATGGTTCAAAAGCAGCATGACGAGTTCCTACAAAAACTGGATCTGTGTTTATCGAAGCACAACGACTGTTCACTTGCTGCAAAGCCAGGAGGAACTTCGGAGAAGGAATCTTGCCTGGCTAGAAAAGCCGCCAGAGACATGAATGCTCAGCTCGAAGAGTATATCGTCGGTACTGAAGGTTACTCGCTGTTCGACGGTGGCATATTTTGGCTGCCGACTGTCGAAATTGCATCCAAGATGCAAGACTGGATGAGCAATACGGCAACTTCTTTCACCTCAGTGCTGCTATGGGTTTCGAGCCCAGACGTATCTGAAGCATTTCCAAGTTCCCGTGCTGCGGCACTGACGGTTCTTATGGCAGCATGGTGTACAGAGTTGCCCATCATTTCGCACTTCTGTGAACGACCAAGGACTACAAACATTCCATCCGGCCGAGATGTCGAGAAGGTGGGCTTGATTGGACTTATATACAGCTTGATTGCGCAGCTCTTGAAATTCAACGTAACGGATGATTCCTTTGAAGTCGCCAAAGGCCAAATGGCCAAATTGGATGGATCCGACGATTCGTGGATAGTGGCGTTGGAGATCTTCTCAAAGCTCTGGAAAACGACACCGCAGCTTTCCTACTGCATCATCGACGGCCTCAATGAGTTTGGATTCAGTGAAGGGGCTTCATGGTCCAGTGATCTGCTCAAGGTATTGCTTGATCCAGAAAGACTTCGCAGAGGCTGCGTGAAGATTCTTCTTACCACGACCGGGCACTCGAGGATTCTGCTAGATCTTGTACCAATGGAAGATCGAGTGATTGCGAACTCGGAAGCCCGAAAAGCGGTGCGTGGTGGACAATGGGTCACCACTCCTCGTAAGGAAAAATGAACTTAGATGAGGACGAGTATTGGATCGTGGCCTTTCGATTGGTGGCGGTTGTAAGCAAACGATGGACGAGCAGTGGATTATGTTGTAGGGATGGTGATGATGTAGGTAGCGCGTTCGAGGGAGGGAAAGTAGTGCGAATGAAGGAGCGAGGGCGATGACACGTGAAAGGGGCGGCTGAAATCGGCCCGCTTACTATTCTGTATTAGGAAGGTGGAATTGCCTCCTTAAGCTTTGCGCCGAGCTCCTAACCGTATCGTATGGCTATGCTGATCTCCGCACTTGGCCAGCCTCAATGTCGTTTTCGCCTTTGCATCCTCCTTCTCGGTCCTTCTTTCCCGAACAATAACCTGGTTTCCGGGTCTCTAAAATAGAAATGGCGCGCATCTTCCTTTCCTCCTTTCCGGCTCACTCTCATTCACTCTGATGCCAACCATTCCAGGGATGCTGTTCTCCACGCTGGTCGCCCTCACGGCAGCTTTCCATCCCTCTCTGGCCTGCGAAGGGGAGCCGCACAGCTGCTATGGCGAACCCGAACACGATGTGATTCTGACGCGAAATGTGAGGCGCATGCAGCCCGATGCCCAGAACGCAACTTGGGACCGCGTGCTCCGCTACCTTAGGGCTAGATCAACTTTCTCTAGACTACCGACACGCACGGCTGGCTCGAAGGTCACACCAAAGAGCAGAACTATGGTGCCGATTGGGGCGACTATGTCTCATTCACCAGAGCCATGAAGCAGAAGGCGCGAAACCTAGGCGTCGACCTGCTACTAGTTGGTACTGGGGAATGTTGCTAACCGCGGAATTCGTCCTAGTTTCTTTGACTGACGCTATTTTGAAGGATTTGCATGATGATGCTGGTCCGAGCGATGCTACCTGGGAGAATGTGGAGTACGGTCTGCTGACCATCGGGAACCATGAGCTCTATATCACTGAAATAGCTTACGAGACCTTCAGCAACTTCTCAAATGTGTACGGCGATAGACATCTCACCAGTAATGTCCAAACTCTCAACCCTGCCACTAGAAATACGACTATATTGGACATCGATATAGTTACTCTTCACCACTGAGCAAGGGCTTGGAATTATGGCATTCGGCGTCCTCTTCGACTTTACTAGCAACTCCAATGTATCCAAGGTTATAAAGGCCGCTTCGATGGTCCAGGAGTCCTGGTTCTTAGAGGCTGTCAACTGCACCAAGCCGATTGACCTCTTCGTAGTGATTGGGGACAATCCAGTCCGCACAACTGTCAGCTCCTCCACATTCGGTACCCTTTTCAGAGCTATCCGAAAGACCCGACCAAACGTGCCTATCCAAGCCTTTGGCGGTCGCACTCATATCCGTGACTTTGTCGTCTACGACAATAAGCAACGGGCCTGGAGTCGGGCACTATTGCGAAACTTTAGGATGGCTTGTAATGTCAGGCATAAAGTCCTCCAATTACACTTTCACGAATCCCAATGGCGTAATAAACCCAACTCGCAGTGCCATTCTACCTGTCAGCACGGAAACGGCAAGTGAGTCCCTGCCTAGCTCAACCACTCCCTCGGACCTTTGGTATGCACGTCGATATCTGGACTGGAACCATCTCACATTCGCCTACCACGCCGAAGGTAGCCAGCAATATACAACGTCTTTCGACACTCCCAAGGCGTTCGCTGTTACGTCTAAGATAACAGCTGCTCGCAACAAGCTCCATCTGACCAACCTCTATGGCTGTGCGCCTCAGAGTTATTGTCAGTTTTGCAAACCATTCTTGGCAGGTGGTAATTTGTTCCAGCTGCTACAGACTGCGCTATCGACTGTTTTCGTAAATGAGACCCGCAAGCACACTCCTCATCTCATCACTATAAGCATAGGCTCTGTACATTTCGATCTAGCCAAAGGACGATTTACATACGACGACTCCTTCATCGTCTCACCTTTCAAAGATGCCTTCCAGTTTCTTGCCGATGTGCCCTATGAGCAGGCATCTAAGGTGCTAGACTTCCTCAACTCGGGTCCATTTCAAAAGAAGCGCGACAATGTCAACCTCCGACTTCAATTTTTTCGCCCGTGCTCTCGGATAGAGATACCTGCGTCGAACCACCGCTCCTATATTCCTCCGATAGGATGCATAAGCGGTCAAAGCCAAAAGGTCGCGTTATTAGTCGGCATTTCACCGAAGTTTCGCTTGGGTACACTACAATTGATGATTTTGGGGATGACGGTGATGACACCATCCATGCCAAGATTCCCAGCTACACACAGCCCAACGATCTACAAGCAAACGCGTCTTTTCCAACAGATGGCTCAACATCTGCGACCGTCGACCTCGTCTTTATAGGTTTCATCGCTAGCTACATCGTCAATGCCTTAAATCAGCCAGTCGTAGGAGGTAACTATTCTACTAGCCAAGTGGCGTATTACATGGACAAGAGCTTCACCACGAGCAGCTATCTGCCAGCGTACGCGAAGATTGCATGGCAAGAAACCACCCCTCATTGTCCGGTGGGGGCCGGTATCGGTAGCGATTAGCGGTGAAGGTGAGAGTGACCGAGGTGGCCAGGTGAAGGCAAACCCGTATGATAATCGAGGGGTACAATAGCACAATACTAAAGTCCAGACGCCTTCACCTCCTTTCCTCACACCCCACCTCAACAACACAATACCATGGAATTGTGATCAATCTCTAGTAGGTTTTGCCCTTTGTTCTTGAATAGAGCTTGCCATCTCCCTTGCGATCCCCTCCATTTGCATCACCTTACCGTACCTTTACCTTAACCTTCACCCTCACCTCTCCTCCTACTTTTACACTCACCTTAACCTTCACCTTTACTTGCTGTCTCTGAGCTCTCACTACGACGCTAGTCTTAACCGAGTCGTCGCCCAATCCCTATATAAGGCAGCGCCGCCGCTTGTACTGTTACGTACCACCATCCTTCCTCACAAGACCGACCAACACACAACTGTATACCATGGCGCTGTTCACGATCATCCCAGACGAGCTTCTCCTCGAGGTCGTGAAAGACTTGCAGAGTAAGAAAGACCTCAGGGCGTTGGCGCTGACATCAAAACGGTACGTACTTTTGGTTGTGACGTGACAGACGCTTTCACAGTCAACACTACGCTAGCGTTGCGCCCATCGTGGGTTGAAGAGCTCGGATAGAGGAGATCAGCCTCCCACCTTGTTTGACTTGCTGACGAGCGGTGCCTAGCTTCACCGCAATCGCCCAGGCAGCAATCATGCCAACAATCGAGCTGCGCAACCCTAGCAGCGCCCGCCAAATCTTCGAGCTCGTCCGAACACTCTTGGATCGCCCAGATCTAGCATCCAATGTCACATCCCTCGACCTCGCCGTGCCGAGCGTGTACCGCGCCTCATATGAGGAGGGACTAGCACTGGAGGCCAAAGTCGACAGGTTCCGGTACTCAATTGGTGTCAAAGGCGTGGAGTTCAGTTGGGCAGGGCTGCTCATCGCTCTGGTTCCGTTTTTGAAGCACCTGAAGGTCAGCTACAGCTACCCCAAGGTCCCTCTGCCATATGTGAACGGACATATTGCGAACAAGGCTTCAATCCTCGATGCTCTGTTCGCCAACTTCACCTCTGACGACCTCCACCACTTTCCTGGATTAAAGTCCGTGACAGATGTCACCATCCGCGGAGATGCCGGAGATCTGCGGGACTGGATGCTCGCCACACTACCTAAGCTACGACACTTGGAAATTCCCGGCACGAAGCAATTATGGATGTTGAATGACAAGATCGAGACGCAGCTGTCCAGCGTCCATCTCCGCTGCTCGTCCCATGTCCTTCAGTCTTCCGGCCACCATCTGAACTACAATGTCTTCACGGGTTTCAAGAGCTTGACCCGGCTGCAACTCACCCTTTCTGACATCATGATTGATGCGCCGGTACTCACTTCCTATCCGGTCACCAGCCGACCCACCTTCGCGCCTGGATCCTTCGCCAACATGATGAAGAAGCTGGAGCCTCTGGCGACAACTCTCCAGGAGCTCGACATTAATCTCGACCTCCGAGCCTGCAGCGGGTGGTTGAAGTCCATCGGACCCATGACCTCGTTGGACAAGTATACGCAGCTCAAGCGTCTGCGACTGCCCCAAGAGGCATTGGTGTCCATGCAAGAGCACTTGTACCACGACACAATCCCAGCTTCCGTCGAGGAGATTGAGATCTTCCGAGCCACTCGGGCATCAACGACTTGGACCGCTGCGTTGCTTGGGCAGGCAACCTACCTCAAGTCCTTCAAGAAGCTGTCGCTAGACTTCCTGCCTGATCAGTTCCGCAATATTCAGGCGTGGTATTGGTCCACTTCAGTTGATCGAAAGCCCGCCCTTCGTCGCAGCGAGAACGGCGTCGACGTCAAGTGCAGGGTTGAGCGCCGTTGAGTTGGATGGCTGGCAGTGCGACTTACAGACAAATATCTTGACATAATAAATGGTAAGTCAATTTTTTTGGTATTGCTGGTCCCCTCTTTTTGGGGTGGCAAAATTGGGGTTGAGAGATTGGGGATGCGGTGCGATATAACGTGGTGCGATTTATGGATGGATCATTGGAGACACACCTACGGTAAGCATATCTTCTTTGGCATTGAGGATATCCTTCATGATGGGTTTTAGTGCCCTGGTTCCAGAGACGGAAAAAATTGTGGTTTGGGTGAGTGCGGACCTGGTGCGATTCATGCACCGACATCTGGGTATCTGGTAAGTCCATTTATTTGGTGTTACCGGTATCTTTCATGTGGCGGGTTTCGACAAACTTGGTGGTGGATCGTTTCGAACATGGGCGTGTTCGCTTCGACTTTCCCTATTTCATTACATTCGGGACTAGTAGCGTCATCTGTCTGGTACCTCATCATTTTCTTCATTGGTTTTTTCTACCGACGACTTCTTATGCCACACTACAGCGTGAACAAGATGATCGGCATCTTTCGGATATATCTGTCAGCTACATACACTCAGAATCATTGGGTTTTTCACATGTCACAACAAAATGCGTCGAAGCAACCCACAGGGTCCAAATTATCGACGACATGACGACAACTTCTCTTTAGGCAACAACATTAAGTTCACATCGCCCTCAAATAATTCATGCGTACCGTCCTTATTATCCTTGAAGCTCTGTTCTCATCCAGCATGTTCCTATCATGGATGTCAAAGTATAAAGATAAATCTCTCCCTGCTCGTGGTGAAGCCCCTCCATCTTTCTAGCATGCAGATCATTTCGCTCCAGGTCTCATCACGACAAAGGCGTTCCACTGCGCATTCTCGGAAGAAACATTGAGCGCTTTCTCCCAGTCCTTGAACTCAAAGTCTCCAACAAGCTTTACACCACCCAGTTGCCCGATCTTCAACACACCAGCCTCCACCATCTTGATCAGCGCAGAAATCCGATCCCGATCATACATAAACTTGCCCTGCAACGTCAATTCCTTGCCGACGACCTGCGTAATTGGAATCGAGACATCCTCCATAATTCCACCCATAATACTTATCCTACCCTTTGTCCTCAGCGCCCCGATACAGCTCTTGATGACAGTGCTTTTCGCCGCTTCCGCTGGCAAAATCTCGAGAACCGCATCAACACTCCCCCCAGCCGCTTGCTTGATCGCCACGATGTCCTCTTCCACACTGTCGGCAATTTTAACAGCCTTGACACGCGCTCCAAACTCCCTCGTTAGCGCCTCTAGGCTCCTCTCGTTCCTCCCCAACGCAACAACTCTAGCGCCCATCGCTACCGCTACGGCGACCGCACTCCCGCCAAACCCGCCCGTTGCCGGAGCAACAACCACCGTCTCCCCAGCCTGAAGATTGATACTCCTCAACCCGCCATACGGCACAAGGTACCCAACCAACGAAGCCAGATCACTATCTTTATACCCAAGCCCGCCCTCACCAATCAAAGTCCCCTCATCAAGCGCGAAAACGACTTCAAGCGGCACGCGGCAGTACTCCGCCCAACTCCCATCCCTCCACACCTCACGGTGTAACCGCTGACTGCCCGCCGTAAAGCCGCCCATAAAGCCTACTAGGAACGCATCCTCGTCGGGGTTATCACGGGAGCGGACTGTAGGGTCAAAGTAGACGAGTTGGCCTACTTTGAGAGCAGTGGAGTCTGGGCCGAGAGCGTGAATGCGTCCAATGCCGCTGGTGCCGGGCACGAGAGGTGCGCTGTAGGGATATTGGCGTTTCCCGTTGAAGACATCTTTGCTGTAGGAGACGACGGAGGAACAGAGGACTTTGATTACTGCGCTGCCGTGGACAGCGCCGGGAATGGGGAGGGTTTTGATTTCCAGGGGTTGGGCGTAGGTGGATTGGTAGAGGACGGTTTGGGTTTCGGGTTCGGTTGTGGTTGTTGTGGATGACATTGTTTATTTAGTGTCTTTCTCAGGCTGGCGGTGAAGATAAGAAAATGTATTGGAGTAACGACTGGTGAATATTCCAGACATTTGGAGTTAATTTATACATTTGCAAACCCCTCTTCAAAGCCATGCAAGTGTGCTGATGACGTCGTGAGATCAGCGGACGTGCGGCTTTTCTCTTCGTGCGCGATGACAAATGTTGCTGCATGTTCGTACCATGGTAACTGCATTCCCTTTGCTCCCTAAAGCCAAATTGTTTGAAGTATCAAATCTGTGCGGAATGAAAGAATAAGACGCGGGGGAAAATGCACCCACGCGCGCTCGATTAGTAATCATATCTGGATATGCAGTCAGCAACGTATTTTTCTTCAGAGGTTAATTTTCGCGAGCCGATCGAAAAGAAAATGTATTTAGGGGAATATTGTTTCGTCCGTCTGGGCCCTCACGGTGCGGTGGGGGGCCTGGCCAGGCAATTGTCAGCCCCCACATGGCTTTGTGGTGTATGCGTGGCACAGTCAGCTTCAGCTCTTACCTCCAGGCGGGGTTCGTCTGACAATCATCCCTCTTCCTCGATCTCTTTACACCTTCATGATACTGCAGGCTCTAGTTAGGCCGAACAGAAGGCTCTTTGGACAGTTCTCGATACGTACACCCCGAATCAGTAGACCAAGAACGACATTCGCCATGACCAACAGAGCAGCGTTCCTCGAGTCGGAGAAGGGAAAATTTGTGGTCCTCGATACAGAGATCCCGGAGCCCGGAGAGAAAGAAGTGCTAGTCAAGGTAGGCAAGGTGAATCCCGATGGATGCGAACGGGCCTACAAATCTAAGCCGCTGTTCTCGAAGCTGACGGTAATCCAGGTCCATGCCGCAGCCATCCAGCCTGCGGACGAAAAGATTGCCAAGACAGCAATCCTCAAAATGGAGTATCCTACTGTGTTGGGAAGTCCTGTCGCGGGTGTTGTTGAATCACTCGGCACTGGGGTCCGCAAAGTCGCTGTCGGTGAACGTGTGGTGTGCGGCACCAAAGTATTTGTCCACAAGAAAGCGAAGTATGGCGGTACTCAGCGTTTTACCGTGGTCGACGAATCCGAAATCGTTGAAGTAGGTGGCTTCCAAGCTGTGCATGATGCGCATGGCTTCTGCTCACACTCGCTCAGATCGGCGATGTTGATTTCGCCAAAGCAGTCACATTGGCGTCGTATACTCCAGCAGGCGCTCTCTTCGGCGCTTCCAGCTTGAACATGCAACGTCCCTCCATTCCAGCGGCTCCCCTGCCACCTAGCGAGCAAGGCAAGAAGATTCTGATCTGGGGCGGTTCTTCAGCAATGGGCTCGCTCTCCATCACCTATGCAAAGCAAGCCGGCTACACCGTCATCAGCACAAGCTCACCTCACAATTTTGAGCTGCTCAAATCGCTCGGCGCCGACCACATTTTCGACCATGGTGATCCGGCTATGGTTGCAAACATCCGTGATCTGTTCCCTATCGATTACTGGTTCGACACGATTTCTCTTCCGTCGAGCTTGACGACAATTTTGAAGATCCTTGCGCCTCAAGGGCAGCCGGTAACGAAAGCCCATATTCTGTTGTTGCTTCCGCTGGGCATGCCTGGTATGCCGTCGCTACCTGAGGGTGTCACGGCTTCGATGCATCGCTTTTCCACGTCTGCGCCTGAGAACGCGGACTGGGCAGAATGGTTGCTGGCTCGCGGTGGGTTCTTGGAGAAGGGTATCAAGGAAGGTGTCATCAAAGGTGTGCCTCCGGAGGTACTCGGCGGCTTGGATAAGGTCGGAGATGGGATTGAGATGTTGTCAAAGGGCATTAGTGCTAAAAAGGTGGTTTTCGATCCGTGGGCATGAGGGGTGGCATTCTTTCGCGGGTGTTGCTGTAGAAGGTGGGAATAGGAAATTAAACTCTATGGGGCAAACGCGCAGGATATCTCGAGTAATTGACTTCTCAACAAGCGATTGCTTGAGTCAGTGTAACAGGCGTAGTAACGAATTCCGGGTTGTCACCGCATGCGACCTTTGCAACCTCGAAGTAAATGTCTAACATGATGTAAGATTGTCGACTTTAGCGTTCATACTCTGCTCTTTCTTCATGAGCTGCTATCCCAAACCCAAGTCAGCGAACCAATATGATATATCCAAAGAAGTACCGCAGACATCATCGCAAAATGACACCGTGTCAAAACTTTCCCTGAACCATTGTTGAACTCTCACGATATTGTGATACGTATCCATACTGCTGCTCTGAACTCTACGACAAAGCCATACACTTCGATACTTCTTGCTATTCTTGCTCCAGAACACTCGTCGGAAAGGTCGTCATCAGATTATGGGGAGTGAAGACGATGTTGAAATGATGCATGGATTCCTCGTGCTTGCGTGTGGTCTAGCGTTGAGGCACGTCTCGTTATCGGAAGTTGCAACCCGGCCACCACTTCAATCACACCTCGTGCCTAGTTTTCCATCTCATTTTCATCTGCAAAGAGTGCTAACTTCAGTTTGACGTCTCACTTTGCGTGCCGGGCCTCGAAACATGCCTTCCCACTGCCTCATCAGGTTTGTTGCATCTTGCCCTAACGAAATGTATGCCACCGACAGCAGCGGGAGCTGAGTTGGCGTCATTGTTGACAGCTAGAAATTGGAATTGTTACATACGCTACGAAGTTACCCGCATCTATGGCTGATCTACTCAAGCGGAGGCTTACATGATGTGGACGAGAGCAGCTCTTTATCGTCCCGGTCTTGTGGACGGTATAGACACGACAGAAGTCATATAAGTGCTGCGGTCACCGTCTGTAGTATACTTTTAGACTGACAAGACCATCCTCCGACTGAACCCTGTGGTGGAGTAACCATGAATGGGACCAACATTACAACATGTCCGGCTTGAGAACATCAAAGTGCATCAGCCGCTTGGCAGCACCAATCGAATGAGAAGAGTAGTACATTCACAGAGCAGGAAGCTGAGGCTGAGAGTCAATGCCTACAAAGACTATGTGGAACCCACAACCCTCAACGAGGGCCTGTGCCCTCTCTGCCGCTGAGGTATCATTGATTTTTGGACGCTCTCTCCGCTGTAGGTAGATATTGTATTACATTTGCCGGTATTGCACTTCTTACTATTCGCTTTAATAACCATGACGTTTCGCAACGGCTTGGTGTACAAAACTGGTATTGAGCTAACTAAATTGAGCTTGATGCATGAGTGCACGTGCGCAAGGCAACCATTCCACATGCACTACGCCCTTCTGCCTTCTGCCCTTCCGCCCCTCTACCACCCGATTCCGCCCTCCAGGTTTGCACCTTCCGGTTGTTTTCTGTAAATTCGCTTTCAATGGCATCATAAACTTGGAATTGGAAAGGGCTGCGCATGTGCTTGCTGCTGCCTTGCGAGTATTAAAGCAGCCCGGCTTTCGTCGCTCATCATGCTATCCATCAAATCCTCTATCACGCGGTCCTCGATCCATCGAAATTTGACTCTCACAACCTCTGCTTTATCATTGAGGGGTTCAGCGGTTCGTTCTGCTCGACCTACGCAACACCACCACAGCTTCCATTCCTCTTCGACAATCAACATGGCCGCTCCCGTGCTCTCGACACTTCACCACGTCACCGAACGCAAGCTCGACAAGCTTGCGCGTCACCAAGCCAAATTTGAAGCTGACAAGAAGGCCATTCTTGCCAGTGTGGCTGCAGCGTCGAATCCCAGGGGCCAAGGTGGAAGCGCTGCTTGAAGGGTTCGAGCTCTACGGCATCACCCCAAAATCATCCGACATCTTCATCGAAAACCTAGAGCGCTTCGTCCATCAAGCAAAACATGACCCGTCAGTATCGGATACGCTTCTGCGCGATTGGCAGTCGAAGCTTGAGCAGGAACTGGATATCTCCAGCTCCAAATACGAGTACGCGGCTTTGTTTGGGAAGCTGGTCATCGAATGGATCAAGCATCCCAACCCCGCGGTATCGACACCAACCGGGAGCGATCGTGTGAGCAATGACTCGGATACGGAGATGAGTGACAGCTTTGACGCCGTGGGGCGCAAGGAAATGTACGAGCAGCGCAGGGAATGGGAGAGCTACGCGTTCATCGAGAGGAAGATGGATCACGACAAGATTGACGTCTATTTAAATGATATTTTCGGTACTACGCTACAGGCAAAGAAGATCAAGAAGTCGCCCCTCCAGAACCTGAGAGATTCGATGAAGGTCGTCATGGACTTCAAATCAGACCTACAGACGCCGAAGCGCAAACTCGTGAACTCTGAGTCCGAAACGTCTGGGCTCACCCAGCGCTTCACGATCGAGAAGCTCAAGTCGTGCATCAAAGGAGTTCTCCATTCGGACCTACTGACGGGCAAGAAGCGTGAGGCACTTGCAGACCTCTTGAACCAGCCGGCGGTTTTGACGGAGCTTCAAGACGTGCTCAACATGGATCTGGAAGGCCTCGATCAATGGACTTGGGCCCCTTCGCCTGTTCCACTACACATGAGGCGACAGCTGAATGGCAAGTACCGTGTCTACATGGACGAAGAAACTCATCAGGCGATTCTTCTGCACTTCATCGGCAAGACGTGGGCCGTGGCTTTAAAGAGGGCGTTCACCGCCTTCTATCACTCCGGCGCATGGCTTCAGGCATCTTATCGGACCATGAGCAAGAAGGCACGCCAGCGACGAGACTACTTCATATCTGGCAGCACACCCAACACAGTCCGCAACTTCAGACGCAAACAGTACCAGGAAAAGTACTTCATGACACAGTTGCCCGACAACGCCTTCGATGACTATCGCGACTATGCTGCCGAAGACCAAGACGAGACACCCTCGTCATTGAACTCACCGCATGCAACAAAGCAAGCCATGCTACGCCTCGTTACAACTGAGATGTTGCTCAACACCAAAGTGTACGGAGAGTTCCTGGTGATTCAGTCAGACTTCAAATGGTTTGGCCCTTCCCTTCCCCACGATACCATCTTCGCTGTCTTGAAGTTCTTTGGCGTTCCTGGAAAATGGCTTCGCTTCTTCAAGAAGTTCCTCGAGGCGCCGGTGGTCTTTGCGCAGGATGGTCCGGGAGCCGAGGCTCAGGTACGCAAGTGCGGCATCCCTAAGCTAGCCGTAATAGCTTTCGGCCACCTAGACCTTTCGGCCACAACACAAAATCGGCCACCCCTCAGAAATCAACGTAATAATTCAGCCAGCCTAGTTACAATTGCCACTCAATACACATAGATTGCAGAGTTTTTGCTGCCACTTCTGCTGCCAGTTTTTCTGCCTCTTTTTCTTTGTCAGGACTTTTGTTGTTGCTCTATAAGGGCAGAAGCCTGCTTGGCTATTATGATTTGATCTATGCTGGCAAAGCGTTGATTTGGGTCTATACGAACCCTTTTCCGTGGTTGTTGAGGCTTAAGGGCCTCAAGTTGGCTCTGGAGTCTTTTATTCTCTGCTTTTAGCGCTGCTGAGCGTGTATTTGCTACTGCAATTGCCTTGCTAGCTTTCTTAAACAGTTGGTGAACCTTACGGCTTAATTTCTCAGCGCTGTGGAGCTGCCTTTGAGCTATAAACAGATCCTAAGGGCCGTGAGGGGTAGAGAGATGGCTCTTAGTGAGATAAGCTTAATCCTGGTAAGGGGGCGTAACAGGCCTTTAAGTAACTTGAGATGAGTTGACTACGCGCTCAATATTTAATGGGCAGATGCCTGTAGTGGCCCACCTACTACGAATCACTCTCTCAGTAATCGCAGCCTCTCTAGCAGCGTTGTAGGCAGTAATAAATCATTCCTTTTTAACTAGGGCAGCATCATCTAGGTAGGATAACTCCTAGATCTGCTGGCGATAGAATCGTTTTACTAATAAGAAAACTAAGAGATCTAGGGGCTGTAGAACGTGCGAGGAGTGCGTAAGGAGAAATAGAAGCCTGACCTTATTCTACTTGCAGATCTATAGGAAATCTAGGTCTATATAGCTGCTATAACTATCTAAGATTAGCATCCGCCAGCAATCCTCTAAGGGTGCAGTTTCTGGTAGAAATACGCGTTGCAGCTACTTAGTGCTAATCACATTAGATGTCTAGCTATTCTCTAAAGTTGCGTATAGCTAGTTAGGTATAGTTAATAGAAACTAGGTGCTCTATAGGTTTTTACCTTTAAAAATAATCCCTAGCCGCAGCTTTCTCCCTATTATAGAAACGCACTTAATTATTAATACCCACTCGTGATTCTCTAGAGACTGATAGTAAGCCTTTATCTTCTAACTACTAGTAAGTACTCTAGTATTTGCACATACGCCTAGGGCCTTGCTAGTCTCATCTATATTCCACGTATCCTTATTACGTATATTTAGCTTAACGCGGACCTACTCATAGAGCTTAAGAAACTCGCGTATTGCCTCCTAAGTTACTCCCTTAGCTCTTGCAGCCTTAATCTTCCTACCCATAACAGAGGCAACGCGTGGGTTACGTTTAATAAAGAAGGATATCCATAGTTTACTTACTAGCTTATTATCGCCATTTGATCGCAGGATTTGATTTGCCATTTCTCGTGCGCGAGCGTGGGAGGGAGGGCAGGCGCGTGCGTCTTCTTTAAGAATCTAATTTGCAAGAAATTCCTCTTGTAAGGGGGTTAATCGCTGCAGGTGTTAAAGGCTGCGGCGCATATTAGTACCGCCCTGCAATCAGTGCTGTAACGTAGTTTAAGGGATTGCGTAGGCCTTTGCAGCCACTCTCTAGCTTTTATAAATGCTAGCATTAAGATTATTAATAGCTGATTGAATTGCGATTTCACGGTTATCCATTTTAATGCGTTGCGTGGAGAGAAAACGCGTGATTTTCTAAGGGGTAGCTAATTTAGTGTTGTAGCTAAAAGGTCTAGGTGGCTAAAAGCTATTATAGCTAAGCTAGCCTATATAGATTCTGGCTACTAGGGGTTTCCAGCTATATCGCTAAATTAGCTACCCCTTAGAAAATTACGCGTTTTCTCTCTACGCAACGCATTAAAATGGATAACCACGAAATCACAATTCAATCAGCTATTAACGATCTTAATGCTGGCATTTATAAAAGCTAAAGAGCAGCTATAAAGGCCTACGGGATCCCTTAAACAACGTTGTAGGATCAATTACACGGTGCAACTAACGCGCGAACTAGCCATTAATGGATACAGAAATTGACCCCCCTATACAAGAGGATTTCCTTATAGATTAGATCCTTGAAGAGGACGCTCGCGCCTGCCCTCCCTCCCACGCGCGCGTACGAGAAATAGCAAATCAAATCCTACAGTCAAATGGCATAAATAAGCTAGTAGGTAAAATATAGCTATCCTCCTTCCTTAAGCGCAACCTACGCGTCACCTCTATTGTGGGTAGGAAGATAGAGGCTGCAAGAGCTAAGGGAGCAACTCCATAGTAGATCTGCGCGTTTCTTAAGCTCTTTAAGAGGCTGCGTGCAGACCTAGGTATACTAGCTAAGGATACATAGAATATAGACGAGATTGGCAAGGCCCTAGGCGTATATGCAAACACTAGAGTACTCGCGAGTAGTTGAAAAAGGAAGGCTTACTATTAGTCTCTAGAGAATTGCAAGTAGGCGTTGATAATTAAGTGCGTTTCTACAATAGGGAGAAAGCTACGGCTAGGGATTATTTTTAAAGGTAAATACTTACAGAGCACCTGGTTTCCATTAACTATACCTAACTAGCTATACGCAACGTCAGAGAATGGCTGGACATCTAACGCGATTGGCGTTAAGTAGCTGCAACGCGTATTTCTGCTAGAAACTGCGCCCGCAGAGGATCACTAGAGGATGCTAATTTTAGATAGCCACGGCAGCCATGTGGACCTGGATTTCCTGTGGATCTGCAAGCAGAATAAAGTTAGGTTACTGTTTCTCCCTGCTCACTCATCTCACGTTCTATAGCCCCTGGATCTCTCTGTTTTCTTAGTAGTGAAATAATTCTATCACTAGCAGATCTAGGAGTTATCACACCTAGATGATGCCGCGCTAGTTAAAAAGGAACGTTTTATTATTGCCTACAACGCTGCTAGAGAGGCTGCGATTACTGAGAGAGTAATCCGCGCAGGATGGGCTACTGCAGGCATCTGCCCGTTGAATATTGCGCGCGTTGT
>ML976988.1:1210794-1222498 GCA_010015675.1 Byssothecium circinans
TACCGTGATTTGTCAGCTGACGATCGCCCTCGGCTAACGATCGATTTTGGGCGTACTACTACACAACTTTTGAGGCTCTAGAGCTCTATACAAATGGTAAATTAAAGCCGTTTTTTAGTGTTGCAGTCTATACAGTTTAGAGAGTCTCCTAGTACTATTTACTACGTACGAAATCTAGTGGGGAGGTTGGTTTTCCTCATGCGACGGCTCCTTGCAGGGGTAGGAGCTCCTACTTCTACATATAATTCCTTATCATTAGGCTCATCTCTATCACTAGAGCTTACTGGTGTAGCAATCTTCTACTTGCCCTTGCCCTTTTTAGAAGCTTTTGCTTGGTGTTGAGTTGATTGCTGACGTATTTTTGCAGCCTCTCGTTCAGCAGCCTTTTGGGCCTGTGCTTGAAGCCGAATCTCCTTTGCAGTAGCCCTAATACGCTTCCTTTCCTCTAGCATGCGCGCCTTCTCAGCCTTCTCATTTATCCTACGTACTTGGTCCTCCATCTTTTGGTGTTGTAGTGCCTCTACCTCAACGTCCTTTTAAGCTTGACGCTCTCGGGCTTCTTGAACCTTTTGTGGTGACCAGAACTGGGCCCCTCCATTATACTCTGGTGTTGGTTCTAGTAGGAGAGCCTTACTACGCTGTCGCTTCCTCTTCTCATTAATTAGAGCCTCTTTGAGCCGGTTGTTCTCATCCTCCAGGAGCACATTGCGTACAGAGATAGAGTGGATAGTCTGGCTGAGTTGCTGAGAGCCTTTATCGTAGATATTAGTAACAACCTTACGCAGGAGCCTCTCAATCTTCCTCCAATCACTTGCGCTAAGTACTGAGCCTGATGAGTCGCTAGAGGATTGGCAGTCCTCCTCTTTGTAGCTAAATCGAGCTAATACTCTCTGTGGATTAAATGGATGGAGCCCACACTTTTCAAAGGCAGAGAGTATAGTTTCCTGCTTGAAAGAGGCCCCCCAGGCTTGGTTGAACAGGCGGAAGAAGTCTCTCTTTGTAATCCCTGAGAGGCCCTGGCATTTATCCATATAATCAGCCAGGGCAGCTGAGTAAGCTGTTGAGAGCGGTTTGAACAGGCATACATCTAGAGGCTGAAGCGTATGGGTTAAGTGAGGCGGGTATAGAGCTAGGAGGATCTTATTCTTGTCGCAGTAGTTAATAAACTCTATAGTTACATGTGATCTATGGCCATCAAGGAGTAACAGTCAATAGGATTGACGGGCCTTTGCTCTTGTCTCACGATCGAACACCTGCTCGAGCCATCTCAGGCCTAAGCTATTGTTGGTCCACCCACTAGGAGATGAGGCAAAAAAGGCCTTGTGTATAGTAGGATCAAAGTCCTGTAGCCAGGTGTCTTGTATGTTGCCAGTAAGAGCCTGATAAATTAGTGCAGGCGTAAGAGACGATCCATTAGCGCAGATATAGGTAATCGTAGTAATCCACTCGCGATTACCATCCTATATAATCTGCTTGATGCCCCCCTCTTCATATCGTTATTTAGTAAAGATCCGCTTCATTCTTGATAGTATACCAATCAAAAAGCCCTTCTTATCCATATTGTACGTATGCCGTGGATCAACGTTGTATTGCTCAATTTTGCGTCGCAAAAGCTCAAAATAGAGAGAGTATTTGAAGGCTGAATCAGCTCTTTTCCTATTGGTATCCATACCGGAGGTCCATCGAGATATAAGATCGACGTCGAAGCGCTTGATAAACCGATTAACCCACGACCTGCCTGCCTGCCTACCACCTATTTCAGAGGCAAAATTGCGTATCATCTGTCTTGAAGGTGGTAGACCTCGCGCACAAAGCCCGTCAATGTATTTTAGAAGCTCCTTCTCTTGGGTTTTGTTCAGAAGTTGTGAGTTTTCGATCTTCTTGGCCATAGTACCCTGTACCCCGCGATGCCTCCGCGACAACGTATTGCGATCGGGGCCATACTTTTTGGCTACCTGAGCGTAATTAATCGATTCTCCTGGCTCCAGCGATTCTAATGAGGCCAGTGCATCGTCAATTGGGCTCATATTGATGGTTTGGTGTTGAGTTGAACTTTTGGTGATAAGTGCTGGAACCGATCGTTAGCCGAGGGCGATCGCCAGATGACAAATCACGGTATGTCGCATATTCTAAGCGATGCTCTCAGCGAAGCCGTGCTCTTCTGTCTCGACTTTGCCGTCAATAAGCGGACCAAGGGCGCGAACCTCCATCGCTTCCACGACGACATGTGGCTGTGTGGTCAAGAAGCTACCTGCCAAGAAGCCTGGAACGCGATGCAGGAGTTTTCGGAAATCATGGGATTAAGCCTGAATGAGGAAAAGACCGGATCGGCTCTCATCGTTACGGACAAAGCAAACGCGCGCGATCTTCCATCCTCCCTTCCCCAAGGTAAGGTTAAGTGGGGTTTCCTTGTTCTGGATGCAAACGCAGGCCGCTGGGTAATTGACCGCGCTCAAGTCGACGAACATATTGAGGAGCTACGTCGCCAACTCGGAGCCTGTCGTAGCGTGATGGCGTGGGTGGAAGCATGGAATAGCTACGTCAGCCGGTTCTTCTGCCCCAATTTCGGCCAACCAGCGAACTGCTTTGGGCGTCAGCACAACGACATGATCATCGAGACATTCGAGCATATCCAGCGTAACCTCTTCGCTGATGCCGGCACCGCCAACGTGACTGACCGTCTACGCGGCATGCTCAAGAAGCGATTTGGTACCGACGACTCTGTTCCTGATGGCTTTTTCTACTTCCCTGCCGAACTTGGTGGTCTGGGGCTGCGCAATCCGCTTATAAATGCCTTCGCGACGTACAAGAAATCGTTCCGTAACTCGGGTGAGCGCATCGACCGCGCTTTCGAAGAAGAGCAGGAAGAGTACGACCGTCTAAAAGAAGCATGGGACTCTGGTGAACACAAGCAGCCTCAGCGGGTGAAATATTCCGCCCTTCCAAACGAAGACTCTGGCACCGAAACGGAGGCTGAGCAAGCATTTATGTCTTTTGATGAGTTCACACGGTACCGCGAGGAGGTGTCCAGCCATCTTCACCAAGCGTACACAAATCTCCTAGAGTGTCCGCCTGAGGAATCAACGGCGCTCTCCAGTGACCTCTTGACCGGGGTTATGGGACTTCAGAGGGTGGTCCCAGACACGCCGTACTGGCGCTGGATCGCTAGTCTGTATGCTAGCGATATTCAACGAAGGTTTGGCGGGTATGGGCTGCAGCTTGGCGGGCGCGATTTGTTGCCGGTGGGGTTGGTGGGTGTGTTGAAGAGTGAGAAGGTGAGGTGGGAGGGCTGAATGATGGGGTGGTTAACGGTATGTTTGGGAAGGTTTAAAGTTTTCACTTGTATAGTATAAACGGTTGGTTGTACAAGCGTTAAGATACTCAACTCTGCTTAGTCTCTACTTAATATAATAAATCATTAACTAACGTAAAGCACCATTAAGCCGCCCACTTTTGCTTGGCGTGAAAATAAAATATTCAACCTTTGACTAATAACTATATCTATCTAGGTTTAAAATTTTAAATGGAAATATTAAGGTCTAGCTTTATTGATAATACCTTGTTGGTTCTATGCTAAGCAATTTGGGGCGGTTCGATGGTGCTTTACGTTATATAACACACTCTATAATTAGTCCTACAAAAAGAACACAATTGCTTCGGATACCAAATACGTGTTCCCTTTACGAGTATCCTATACCATGAGCCGAATTGGAGTTGTGTGAGCTACGCTAGCTCAATGAGACGAATCGCTACCCTCCTAGGAGCGATCCGCCGAGGACGTACCATGGTATATCTCCGTGTCACATGATTAGCCCTCAGCCCCAATAGACCCGACCATGGGAGACACTCAGACTCACCTCACGCAAGTGCAGCATCGCTGCAAGAGGGTGCCAGGCGCGAAAAAACAAAGAAGAAAGAAAAGAAAAGGCTAAACGACCAATCAACGCCGGCCACGTTTTTAAGGACAGATGGCGATGCGGTCCCCTCATCCGGATTTTCCTGCATGTGCTCTTTCGCCATAGATATGCCCCGCTCTCAGCCGTTCACATCCAGCCACCAATCTTTGAGAGAAGAAACAAGAGACACCTTTTAGATCCGTCGCTTTTAACGTAGGCGTTGTAGGTACAATGGACAGTGTCACGCCATACCGAAGTGTTACGCTTACAATGACGATCGTTGTCTTTTTCCTCTTCGGTCGGGCGAACGCCGTGTCCAACCCCCCCAGCGGGAGCCTGGAACGATTTCACCAACAACTTCGCATCCGACATTGCGCCGCTTATAACCCTCTTCGGCGAGCAGGTTACAAAGCAGTTTCTCAGCGAGTCGACCGGATTCCTTGACAACATTATATTTGGCATGGCTCCGCTAGGCATCCTGACGGCGGTCGTCTCAGCAATCCGTATATATGGTTGGCCGGGCCTAAAAGCCTTCATCGGAAGGGCACAGGAGCCGCATGGTGTGGCCGAAGCCGAACTGTGCTCCTCCACCAGCCACGATGTCTGCGAGCTGTGGTCGGAAGGAGGGATCTGCCGCGTCTTTGGCCGGCCTAAGGTTCTTGAGTTTTTCTATAAACCTGGGAAAGATGATTTTTACCCCAAATTCTCGACCTCCACGACAGAGAAGGAGGTTGAAGAGCCCGGACCCTGCAACCTCTATCGACCAGTCTGCTTTCTGGTCGGTAATGGGTGTTGCCGGAAAGAGCAGTTGCAGAAAGGTCATGGTAAAAAGCCGCCGGTGCCGGATCGTGGCTGTGACGAGAAAGACTCCGAATGGGGAGAGAAGACAGCGACCAACTCAACAGATAACGGAGGGCCCAACTCCAAAGTTGAAAATGGAGATGAGGACATGAATCTTGCTCCGTACCCGAACTTATCCCTCAATATCGGTATCCGCGCAACTCCCCAGTGGGTTTTGATTCTCGTTGCCATATTTGGATCTCTTGTCCAACTCAGCTTCTTTGGGTACGCGACTGTCATTACCTTCTACAGGCCAGACCTGTACTGCGGTGGGAAGAAGCCGGAGACGTGGGCATTCGTGCTGGCAGTTCTCGGCACTGCCACGGTGGTTTCCGGCATGATTCTATGCGCCTTCTTGGTCGAGCGCAAGTCTCGCGAAAGACGCTTCGCTGATGACGGCCATGTCTCCGCCAAAGACACCAAGGTAAGTTCCATGACGATGTGGAGTGGATGTTCTGTCCCTAGGTCGAGAAATCAGACATAATTCGGCCCACCGGCACGTTGAACAAGGTTGACGCAGAGTCCTAGGTCGACATCACTATGTATTGGCTGCAGCCGGGCAACCAGCGCGCCGGGGACCAGCAGTTTAACGCCTTTTCTCACAACAATGTTAAGCATACATACATCACGTCATGGAAGACAGACCGGGGCAGGGACCAGCTGGATCTGCACTACGTAAATTTGATTCTTGTTCTTGCTCTCTTGTCCTCTGTCGCCGGCTTTATCCTCCAATTTACCGGGCTCCGCGGTCTACATGGATCAGTCGCCCTGTACCAGATCGCCGCAACGCTTCTCATGTCCATTGTCCGTGCATTGCTAGGACTGCGGCGACTTGATCCTAGCGACAACAATTTGCGGACGTTTGGAACAAAGGTGGAAGGGCACGAGCTCGACTGGCAGGCAATGGACATCTTCACCGACCATCCAGGTCGGTGGAGTGGATTGACCAAAGACGGAGAATTCGATGGTCCGACGAGTAACTTGTCCAGCTCTTACCTGCCACATCAGATTAGAGGGGTGAAGAGCCGGCGGGTATGCGATGAAAGAAGCTGGTCTCCCGGCAAGCGCTTCTCTTCAACCCAAGATTCTGTCGAACAGATCATATCTAAAAGCCGCTATGGCGACTTGGGCCTCTTTGGTTTTCGCAACAACGGTAACGGGACTTCGTCGGCAGACATAGAGACCTGGTCAGCGAGCCTAGGTTGTGCAACTGAAGCGGTCTACGTTGCGAGTCGCTACGAGGGAGCCTCCCGAGAAGGGGTTGTGGAATATCTCGGGCCTAACCCGGTGGCCATGATTGCTCTTCTCCGATCCCGGCTTGCTTACCTCACTGGTGACGGCATCATCGGCGTGCAACCGAAATGGGATGGGCCTGCTAGGAGCGTGGCCCAGGAACTACAGCTGGCGATGCAAGGAGTCGCGAATTATGTCTTCTCCGGATACATGGCTCTCAAGGGAAACTGGCAAGACATACTGGCCTTGACGTGGCACACGACGGCGATGATCGAGTACACTTTGTCGGACACGACCGATGAACAGGAAACCAAAGTCCCTGGGCCGTTGTGGATATCGTTCCCTATGTTCCGTTACGGGCGGGAGTGGAAGATCAGTAAGCACAGGCTAGAAGCCGTCATTAGTCTCTAGGCATCGTCTCTCGATAGAGCCGACGCTTCTGACGACCTGAACGATAAAGTCCTACTTCTCGGAGATGCAGAGAAGCAAAGCATATACTCGACACTCAAGCTGTGGATGCCAGCGGCGAATTTGAAGCCCCCCGTCGTCGATGATGGATCGCCCACCTGGACTGAAGCATAGCTGGCCCGGGGACGGAGACTTCTTCTGAGGGAACAAACAGAGCGGGATAGGAGTTTTGGTCACAACTGGCTCATTACCATGAGAGCCAAGAGTCCAAGGATCAAACTTCTTGCGCAAAACATTTTCACGATTTTCATCTCGCGGCTAGCCGATATCATCCGTACGATTGACATTCCGGACGAGGATTTGTTCTCCGCCTGGGAGCTACCACACACCGAATCGCGGACAATAGGCTCATCGGAGAGATTCCACGGGCTTTCAAACACACACGTCAAGTCCATAACTAAGCTTTTTGTCCAGTCAGGGTTGGGGACCGAGGAGGAGGCGCTCATGTGCGTTATCCCGGTGTTCCTCCGGGCCGGTATCTTACCACAGGAGGACACCGTTATGGACAAGCTTCTTCAGTGGGCGCGCAAGCTGCGGAGAGGTAAGCAGTTCCCGAGAGCCGAGGTGATACTCAAGACCATGCTCGACAACGCGAAACCCATGACCCGGCCGACGGCGCTTCGCGAGATTGGGGAAGTCTACCGCAAGGCGTTCCGGGCAAACCAAGACTGGGCACTTGATGGACTTCAGCAGATGTCACTTTTTATGGAGATGATTGTCAATCCGGAGAAACAGTTCCATACCATGGATGGTGTCATGGGACCGACGCTGAAGGGCTGGCCGAAGCCTTACCATCCTACATCCGAAGAGCTCATAATCTTCAAGAGATACCAAAACCTGGCCAAGTCCTTACAAAAACACCGGAAACCCGACCTGAAAGGAACAAGCTTGCGAAATCACCTGAAGTCGCGGCTTGAGTCGAGCTCGGGTGACTCCACGGAAGTCTTGACGAGAGCCATGAGGGTGGAGCTCTCAACCCTGGACGAACACGCTGCAGGAAATCTCTTGATTTTGTCCATCCGAAATTCCTGTCCAGAACTAGTCGAGGACATTCTGGAGATTCATCATGGCCTGATTAGGAGAATGATAATTTCGAAATGGCCTCTGAACGACGCAATGAAGCCCAAGGTCGATATCCTGGTCATGGAGACGATCTTGGATCTCGGCGAGATCCGTATAGACTCACCATACGACAATCGAACGGGTGATACGGTCCTATCTCTCGCCATCAGGGAGCGGAGGGCCGACATCGTCCGCCTACTCCTGAACCGCGGGGCGCCGGTCAACGCGCCGACACCCACAGGCAGCGCCATTTTCTGCTGCGTCGCAGACAAGGATGACAAGGCCCTCTCGTCCGAAGACACACAAGTGTTCATGACCTTGCTGCTAGACAAAGGTGCCACTGTAGACGCCCAGTTCAATGACGGCACAGCCGTGAAGAGGGCGTGCGTGGTGGAAATGATGGCCCCTGCACAGCGTCGCTGTCGGAAAAGCAAGTATCTCTTCCGCGCCTGGGAATACAGCCAAACACCCAAGTCCGGATCCCTGGAGCCGCGTGGTGAGTCTCTTGTAGAAGATGAACCCTATGGATGCGCTATGGTGGCTGCACGGTGTCGTGCTGCTCGGGCAGCCCAGTGTCTTCCACTTGCGTTATAGGAGGCAGCCACCTGCATAGTGGAAAATATGGCCTGGAATACTTTGGGGACCTGCTGGAAGCCCATTTCAGTCAGTCAATCCGCCTCTTGAGAGTCTGTGCTATTAACTAACAGTTCGATAGCTTCAGATCGAAGTGCTTTATAACGATGAAGCGTACGATATGCTCATTTTATGGGTGCGTTCTCAGCCGTTTGCACGATCGGTGCGCGCTTCCCTCGCCAAGATCGCTCTCGAATCATCTGGGCGTGGGAATATATCCGGATCCCAGAGTAAGTTAGTATTGCTAAGGAAAGTTGGGCGGTTTAATAGTGTAGGCGGTTTAATGGTGGAATACGTTATGCTGAACTTCCAGAGTGCTTTGGGCGGAATAAAGATTCGGCAAGTTCCGTAGTGGAAAAATGATGTGCTACAGTCCCCCCGGCTCGGGTGTGTAGCGTGAAATACCCAGTTTTGTGGCACCCAGGGGGCAGCCAGGATTTTTCGCATACAAGGGGGGATCATGAACGGGCGATTCCGTCGGTTCGACTGAGCGCCATCGAATGCTCACGCTATGCCATTTTCTATATAAATTATATACAAAATTACATTCTATTACCACTTTGTATGCCCACCGACAGCCTGAATTACTGCCCAGCATGTAGAATTTGGTACCTCTAGTAGCTAGCAAAACGCTTATAAAATAAGGTATCTAATTCTCGCACCTTCTACGTACGGGCCTCCCCCCACCGAACATCGGGCTCGCCCGTTCATGGAGGGGGATTGTACAAAATATATCAAAGCGTGGTCGTGCCACCCTTTCAAGCCCCATGACGCTACACACCCGAGCCGGTGGGGGATGGTATGGGGCGGTCAACGGAGCGGTCCTCCGTATCCAATCGGATTAATTTCCGCGCACTTGGGCCACTGTGAGATCGCACCACAGGTTTTGGGCCAGCCGCGAAGCCTATTTCCCCTTGCATATTGCTGGTCATCGACGAGATCACTCAAGCCCCTAGAAACCGCCACTGAATTTGGCTTCACAATTTGTTTGCTGCGATTCGCTAGGTCGTGCTGCCTTTGCGGAGAGTGAAGCATGCCTGCAGTGAGTAGCTTAAACTTTCAAGAATATTACTCACCTATTCTAGTCAGCTAAAGTATCCCTGAAAGAAGCCACTGAATGGAATTTGCTTGATGCGAGCGATAAGCGATCCCTGCAGGTGTGGCAATGACTTGCTGCTGAGTATGTTTCCCCCTTAAAGTTGGAACCCACCAGACGCGTCGTCCCTTTCCTTCGTCCAAGATAATGTTTTATAACCTTGAAATGCCCATTGAGAGCATTCCCCACGACGTTGTTATTTCTTTCCTACACCTCTCCGCCTTCGAAGCCAGACACCATGGGAGATAATCAAGGCCTAAGTGGTGGCATTCAGACCACCGATGCGATTGCCATGACCATGGTCTCCTTTTTGGCGATTTCGTTCTACAATGTTCTCGAGCTCTGCGTCATCATATCTGTTACCTTTAAGAGGCGACGCGGTCTTTATTACTGGAGTCTACAGACGGCTACCTTGGGAATCGCTATCTATTCGCTGGGATTCGCTTTTAAGTTCTTCCAAGTCATAAGAGTCGATATGCTTTCCATGTCGCTCGTGGTCTTCGGATGGTACTGTATGGTCACCGGCCAGTCAGTCGTCCTCTATTCCCGACTCGGCCTCATCGTCCGGAACCCAACAAAGATACGATGGATCCTCATCATGATCATATCAAATGCAATTATTGGTCACATCCCAACGAGCGTTTTCGCTTTTGGCGCCAACTCCCCGAAACCAGGACCTTTCGTACCTTTGTACGCTGCATACGAAAAAGTTCAAGTCACTCTATTTTTCGTTCAGGAAACTGTCATATCTGGCCTTTACGTGTACGAAACTGTCAAATTCCTAAAGCCGGCGAGCAATATCAAAGGACCACGCGCCCGTAAGGTCATGACGCACCTCATCTATGTCAACATCATGATCATACTCATGGACATCACGCTCCTTGGCACAGAATATTCGGGACACTACGAAATCCAAACTACCTACAAGGCGGCCCTCTACAGCATCAAACTCAAAATCGAATTCAGCATCCTGAACCAGTTACGGGAGATTACTCAAGCAACGAGTCAAGCAAGCTATGCTCAAGGCGGCGACAGCGTGGCTCTCGATACCTTAAGACGCGGCAAACATCCAAAAAGGGCCACACGTATATCCATAGGCCACAATGCGTACGCAGAGATGGACCGATCTCACGAGGTTGAGGTAGAGGACGGTACAATCTCGGTGGTGAAAACAACCCAGGTTCAGGTCGACGAAATTACCCCGGTGTCCCGCGACGGTGCGAGCACCAGAAACGAGGAATGCTTAGAAGCGACCCAAGGCAAATCTGGACCTGCATGGACAAAGCCGAAATCGGGTCGATTGTCCCCGTCGTCGTCGGAGTTGCAGTTTGCGGAAAGAGGCTTCTATTCTTCTGGATAATGGCTTGGGCGAAGAGGTGGTGGAGTACAATATTGGGCTCGGGTTGGTGTTAGATGGATTGTAGATCCTGAGCGTGATTAGTAGCAAGTGCTCTTGAAGTCCTTATTCCAAGTGTTCAGTATCCTATTGTCGGCGATTGAAGCGGTACCTGCTAATGGCTAGGGTTGGCATTGTTGTTGTCATGGTTTATCCGCATTCTGAGTCCAGTCGTCCAGTCGTAATAGTAGCATTTACCATTTTTATGTTCGGCCTTGGTCAACAGGAGACAAGTTCACTTTTAAACCCGACCCCCAGCACAGCGCAATCATCTGACCAGACGCTAGCTCTTTCTTAGCTTAGACCGACATAGACTCCACTCGTAAATCGCCGCATCGTCAAAGGCGATCTAGTTCGCAACAAACGGTGTACGGCTCCACGCCCACCCCTTAGGCAAAAATAATAAGATAAATAAGATAAGTAAGCAGGATATTATAACTCTCTTCCCTCTATATAGGAAGGTTTTTCTTTATAAAATTAAGCCTACTTACTCTTAACGTAAAGCACCACTGAACAGCCGAAACTACTAAATAGCCTAAAATTCCTTAGCAACACTAACACTATCTTTAACGCGAAAATGCCTTAATAATATTAATCTAAATAACTCTAATATAAAGGTAGACTATAGCTTACCTATACTACATATAATAGAGGCTAATTTAAAAGCTATTAAAGCGCTACTAAAGCTTTTAATATTAAGTATTATATCCTTAATTAATACGCTAAAGGAATACTTTTTTAACTAGAAATAGTTCTAAATAGTTTAAAACTATCTTTAACTAAAGAGAAAATAATTATTTTATATAACGTAAAGCACCACCGAACCGCCCACACCACCGAACCGCCCATGATTCCTTGGCAACACCAACTCACTCAACTTCATCGCCATTATCGTCCGCATCACTACTTGACATGATAAACTGAGTACTAGCCTCCGACTTAGAAGAACCCTCTTCAACTGCTTGACACGTTCTCGCGTTATGCCCAGCCTTACCGCAGTTGCCGTAGTGGCGAACACCTGGTTATCGCACTTCGCGTTCACCCTCCACCCTCGCCCTCTTACGGTTCTGAACAGTTCCT
>ML976988.1:1227652-1241189 GCA_010015675.1 Byssothecium circinans
TATTATATATAGCTGTATTTAAAATTTCAGCTTAATAGCTCTATTATTTAAATTGTTATTAAGGGTTGAATATTTTATTTTCCGCTAAGCATTTCTGCGCAGTTTAGTAGTGTACGCGGTTCAGTAGTGCTTTACGTTAAATATTATATAATTATCTTTTAATAGTTATAAATTCTATCTTATAAATATATACGTATTAAATTTTAATACTCTATTACTATTAAGCACTACTAAAACTACGTATAGATAGAATTATTTTAGGAAGACTTATAGTAGGATAAGTATAGCTATAAACCTCTTTTAGATTCTTACTACTATAAGGCTAGCCTATAATCTCTTATATAAAACTAGTAACGTATTCTACTACTAAGATAGCTAAACTACTAAGATAGCTACTTTTCCTTAGTAACACTAACTTACTTAACTTTATTATTGTTATTATCTATATTACTACTTAATATAATAAACTAAGTACTAGCATCTAACTTAGAAGAACCCTCTTTATCTACTTAATATATTCTCGCGTTATGCCTAGCCTTACCGTAGTTGCCGTAGTAGCGAATACTTAGTTATTATACTTTATATTTACTCTCTACCTTTACCCTTTTATAGTTCTAAACTGTTCCTAATAGTTTAGAACTAACCTAGTCTGCTATAAGACTAAACTCTATAGTGCTACCCTTCTAAAGATACTTATATTTATGTATATTACGCTTAGTTACTATTGTAAGTTACTATTTAAGCTCTTTAATATGCGCCTTTATAAGCGTAGTATTATATAGCACTAATTTAGTACCTTTAATAAGCTATAAAAGCCTATCCTACGCTATTTATAGTGATTAAGTAATAGAATTACGTATAAACTTTAACTATAAGCTAAATTTGCGTATATTACTTAGAGTCCTTAATAGCTATAGCATCTCTAGTAGTAAGGGTCCTAGTAGGGTACGTATATACATATTAAAGTAATTAAGTACTACCTACGCGTTTAGAGGGACTAGCCCTATTGCCTTAAAGGCCTTTTAATAGTTCTAAACTATAAACACGCTTAAAAACGCGTCTTTAAAGGCTAGTAGGAACGCTTCCTTATTAATATAAAAGACGCGCTATTACGCTAAGCCCTAAATAATCTTAGAGTACTTACACTTAAGCGGCGAGAATAACACTATATTAAGCAGCTAGAGGATATGTAATAAGTATAGTAATATATAGAGCGTAAGGATCTTATTATTATAATAATAATCCTTAAAATCTTAATTAAGGTAGCTTTTATAGCTATCTAAAATTAGTAACTAATAGACGCTGATAGTTCTTGCCTTTATATGCGCGTTAAAGTGCTTTAACTACGCAAGACTAAGCTTATTAGTTATCTATCTATTCTCTAAGACTAAGAGCTTCTAATCATATAGCATATTAGCTTCCTAGTACTATAAAGAGATATAGACGCGTCCTTTATATATAATAAATAGTAGGGTAAATGTACTATTTAAATATATACTCTAGATATCTATTACCTACTCCTTATTACCTAGCTAAACTATTATAGGTCTTTCTTACTTCTCTAAGCTAGTAACTACTTTTATAGAGCTAATAATACCTATCTAAAAGCTAGTCTTGTTAAAGTTATATATATTATTATTATATATACTGTACTTAGCTTTAGTATCCTCTATAAGCTTAAACTATATACTAACTACTTTAGGATCTTCCTATAGTACTCTCTAACAGTCCTTTAAATAGTTCTAAACTATTTATAACTATTCTAAATAGTCTATAAACTATACTACCTAGTTAATACCTACTTCCTTACTACCCTACTTACGTAGTAGTTTATTCACTATATCTAATACTTTACCTAAGGTAGGCGCAAATCCTCGCGAATTAAGGTTAAGAATATATTAGATAAGTATATCCTCTTTAGTTAAGGATAGTTTCAAATAGTTTAGTACTATTATTAGGTGAAAGGTAATTCTATTAAGGTAGTTAGAGAGGCTTTAATAGTGGACGTTAAATACTACTACAGCGCGTTAGAGGCTTGTAAATTAGCCTAAATAGTAAGCTTAAAGGGCAAGCTTAATTCTGCCCTCTTATTAAACAAGTATCACGTTTAGTAGTAGAGGCATTTTATAATAAGCATAGTATTAGTATTACTAAGGAAAAGTAGCTATCTTAGTAGTTTAGCCGTCTTAGTAGTAGAATACGTTATAGTAACTAGTATTTATTTATAAGCTAATTAAATAATCTTAAAGTTCTATAGGCTTTACTTATTCCTTAAGTTCTCTCTATATAGTAATATCTTATTTCTTAGGAAGTATAGGTACTATAGTAAAGGTAGATCTATAGTACTATTATTACCCCCTCTTTTATAAAGTAGATTAAAATATATATATACTATATCTATTGCATTAAGATTGCGTATAAAGTTAACGTAGCCTATATTATTACTTTAGAAATAGGATTAATAGCTAATGTAAAGCACTATTAAGCGCACCACACCATTGAGCGCGCCAAAATTCCTTAGTGTTACTGAGGGGTATACTTGCCAGTCCTAATCCGTGTAAGGGGAGGTCGGTTGGTGTAAGGTGTATACGTTAGGTAGTATGCTTTAGTAATTTAAGAAGTAAACGTGCGAAAGTAACTAATTCTATAACTAACTATAGAATAACTAAGTATTAATCTAGGTAAGAGATGAACTATTAAGAGTTAACTACGAAGATCTAGAAACTAAAAGATAAAGGAAACCTTATCTAGTCTTTTATACCTACTTCTTTGCCTTATCCTATCTTACCTACTACGTCTGCTACGTCTGCTACATCCATAGCACACGTATTAGGCTGAGTAGTAAGTGCTACGTCTACTACGTCCTCTTAGCACGTAGCATACTAAGCACGTTACCTAACCTGCTAACGTAATCCTACCCCGCGCATCATTATGCCGCTATTCTCTAGTCTTAATACCTCTTACGCTGCATTTATCTAGCCCTAGATACCCTATATCCTTTTATTTGTAACATTATCCCCCTCTTTAAGGTTATTATCCTAATAACTAAAGAGGTCTAGTAGCTGCGCCATTTCTACCTATAGCTAGTATAAGAAGCGCCCGTCCCTACTATTAACCGTAAGATTATATTCTCCTTAAATGTTTTATAATCTCCTACCTAACTATGCCTAAGGTTTCATCGTCTAACTATAAATAATCTCGCCTTACCTAAATCTAAGCTATAGATCATGTCGTGGTGAAACCATGTCGTTATTATTATAAGAAGAGCCTTCATTGTCTTCTATTGTTAGAAGGTAATTGTATAGAATGTGTTTTAGCTAGGGTGAAGTATTCTCTCTTTCCTTCTGAGAAAGAGTTTGCTGCCCTTGCTTAAAAGCATTAATAGCTTCGTCATGAGCTTTAGGAAGTCAAGTGACGCAAGGTTAAGCTTAATTATTAAAAGTTAGATCTAGAGGATTAGTTAGACTCAACTACTAATAAGGAGTAGGAGTTATTCATAGATAAGAAGGCTTCTATCGCTAAGCTAGAGGCTCTTAAGAAGAAGATAGGTATTTAGAAAGGCCCTGCTAGGGAATCTTATATAGGTGCTACTAAAGTTCCTTTACTACCGTAATCTAAATTACCGACTAACCTAGGCTAGCTATAGGCTAATCTTTCTTCCTTTGCTAATCCTTCTTTTAATTCTTCCTTATCTTTTAACTTTTCTACTTACCTAGCAATCCTAGAACTACTATCTTTAGATGCTACTAGTGATAACCCTTTACTAGATCCTTATAGCCTATAAGATTCCATATTAGTTCCTAGGTGTTCTAGCTATCCAGCTAGTCCTTTTACTTAACTAAGTACTTCTACTAATGTTTGAATTTCTGTAGGTCTTTAATCTCTTTAACCTTATAATCTTCATCCTTGAGTTTAATCCGTGTTTCTAGCTTAGCGTCTAGTGGTGCTGGTTCAAGGAGGAATTTATAAAAGATAGGGTATATGCGTATATTTTTTAGGAGCTTTAGTTTAAACGTTACTAGTCCCTTAATCTCTAGGATCTAGAATAGTCCTATTTAGAGGTTGTCTAGTTTATCGCATGGCCATTTAGTTTTCAAATTTTTTTATAATAGGAAAACTTTATCCCCCTCTTTAAGAGTTAGTCCCTTAAGCCTTTTCTTATTTACTAATCTAGCTATCGTGAAGTTTCGTTGAGCGATTCATTAGCTTAATTCGTTATGTAATTCGCGAAGTAGTTGTGCCTTATCGTCAGCTCTAGCTAAGAGGCTCTTAACGTCCTTAGGATTTTGATAAGCAATTAGCTTATATCTATAATTCACGTAGTATAGTGAGTATCCCGTCATTAAGGATCTTATACTATTATAGGCTAATTATGCTATTAGTAGGAGTTTAACCTAGTTATCCTATAGCTTGTTAGCGTACATCCTTAGATACTATTCTAGTGTTTGATTCATTTATTCCGTCTAACCATCTGTCTACAGGTGGAAGCTAGTCGAAAGCTTCTTATTAATTCCTAGCTTTGTAAGGAACGTGCTCTAATACTTGGAGGTGAATAGTATTCTATAGTTAGTAATAAACTATTCTAGTACTCTATGTTAGCTAATAAGTGCCTTAGTTACTTTATAAGCTATTTCTTCAGCTATAACTATTTCTTCCGTTGGTATGAATATCAATGCTTTGGTTAGTCGATCAATGATTACTAATATTAAGTCGCATAGCCGTGCTAATCTAGGTTCTAATGATTTTAGGAGCTTCACTATAAAGTCCATCATGACGCTAATCTATGGGCGTGCGGGTGGTTTAAGCAATTAGAGTAATCTATAGGGCTTATATCTCTTAGGCTTGTTCTTAGAATAGGCTAAATAGTTGCCTACCGCGTTCTAAACTGCTTTTCGTACATTAGGGATCAAGTACTTATTTGAAACTCATTAAACTATTTCATTGATTCCTAGGTATCTATATTCCTTAGACTTGTATAGCCTTTAGATAAGCATTTGCGCTTCATCCCCTAGGACTCGCCAGCGTCCATTAGGCTCCTAGGTAAGCTCATCAAGCTTCTTATTTCATAATTATGTAACCTCAGTCACTTTAGCTAATCATTTAACTAGAGTTCTCTTGAATAGTTATAGTTAATTATAGCCTAGACTACTATCTTTATCTTTCTATAGGACTGCGTCGTGCGTAATAGGTCTATCTATTTCCTAAAGGTTAGATCTTTAGCTAAGAGCGTCTACTACTCTATTCAGTAATCCTAGGCGATGGTAGACTTTAAAGTCATAGTCTACTATTATCTTAGCCTATCTAACCTATTGTTAGTTAAGTTTCTTAGTTATTATAAAACTTATTAGGTTCTAGTAATCTAAGTACACCTCTACCTAGTGTTTAGCGCCTACTAGCTAGGCTCACTATTATTTAAAGGAGTCTACTATCACTAGTAGTCCCTTATTATAAACGTTATAGTTAAGTTCTGCTCCTAAGAACTTCTAAGAATGGTAGAATACTAGTCTCTATTTCCTATCTTTACCTTATTATAAGAGAATCACTCCTAGGGCGTAATCTAATGCATCTATTTCCACTCATAGTAGTTGTTCTAGGTCGTGCATCTATAGCATAGGGGCTGATAAGAATAATTCCTTAAGCTTTCTAAAGGCCTTCTGTTGTTCCTGTCCCTAATAGAATCCCTTCTCCTTTTTAGTGATTTCTATAAGAGGCGCTGTGGTTTTTAAGTATCCCTAAATAAACTTCTAGTAGAAGTTAGCGAATCCTAAGAAGGATTGCATGTCTTTTACTATCTTAGGTATTAGCTATTCCTTTACAGTTTTAACTTTCTTCAGGTCTATAGCGATGCCATCTCATAAAATGATAAATCCTAAGTAATCCATCTCTATAATGTGGAATTTATATTTTTCTAGCTATAGGGGTAACTAATACTCCCTAAGCTTCCTAAGCACCTTCTTAACGTGTTTAATGTAATCCTTAAGCGTCTCTAAAGTATACACCAGTATATCATCTAGGTACGTAGTTATAAAAACGTCTAAGTATTCATGAAGTACTCTATTAATAAGTGCCTAAAATATCGTAGGCGCGTTTATTAGTCTAAAGGGCATAACCATATACTCGTACAGTCTATAACAAGTTTTAAAGGCAGTTAGCTATTTAAAGCCCTTAGCTATCCATATTCAATAGAATCCATCTCTAATATTAAATTTTATAATCTACTTGACTCCTTAGAGGCGGTCTATGAGTTCCTAGATTAGGGGAAGAGGGTAATAGTTCTTCCTCGTAACGTGGTTAAGCTATCTAAAATCTATATAGAGTTATAGCTTTCTATTCTTTTTTAGGATAAAGAGAATTAGTGAAGCTATTAGGCTCACACTTTCTCGTATATATCCTTGCTTTAAGTTCTTCTTAATGTACTCTCTTAGTTCTAACTGCTAATCCTAAGTAAGTAGATATATTAGTCCTAGGCGCAGCTTCACGCTTTCTTCTAGGTGAATCTTGTAATCCTAGTCCTAGTAATCTAGTAATACGGTTTCTTCTATTTCCTTAAATAGGTCTTAAAACTCCTCATATTCTAGTAGTATCATTGGTTAGGGTTTATCCTTTATAGGCGCAACTCTCTATATCCAAATAACTCCTATTTATAAAGAGTCCTTCTCATAGATTCTCTTAATCTTATAAGATGATATCTTGCTAATCTGTCTAGTCTAACTAAGTGAGCTCTAGATTGCTAGGCTCAATCTTCCATGGCGTGTTCTAGTAGCCTTGCGCGTTAGTTCTTAGTTAAACATCATGCCTTTCTACTAATTAATGGTAGGATTGTGCTTCCTAAGCTAATTATAACTAATTAACATGTCTTCTTCTCTAAGATCCATAATGTTAAGGGATGTTATGTCTTTGATTCTAAGTACGTGAAATGACACTTTTTAGGTTTTTAACCTTAAGAATCCATTGCTATAGGACATTAGTCTATCGTTAGTAAATACTAGTCATATTAGACGTTCCTTATCTTAATATAGTATGTCATATTTCTTAACTACTTATAGGGAGATAATTATCTATGCAGCTCTACTATCTACTAGTGCCGTAAGTCTGCGTCCGTATACGTGCACCTTTACCTTTAATTAATGAACTAGTAGATCTAGGTGTCATATGTTATATAAGGTTATTATAGGAATGCTCTTACTAGCGTGACCTTATCCCTAGTAGCATCCTAGTTTTTTAACCTCTAGAGTCTCTTTATAGACCTTTCTACTACTTATTCCTTAAGTAGGTAGATTTAATAGTCATCTATGCAGCACACTATCTAAGGTAGGCGAGCATGCTCTACCTTGATATCATTTCATCGCGGGAAACCTTTCCTGAGTTTCTCTGATAGGTGTGCTTGACATACGTCATTAAAGCACTAATTATAGGGAGAGTTATTATGACTTTCTTCCCTCATAATAGCTCTAGGTGGGCGTCTCATAGTCTAAGTATATAAGATGTTATCTCTAGCGGCCCTATCTTCTAGGTAGCCTTATAGCTAGTGTTGCGTCTCTAGTAACGTTCGCCATATCTATCATGTAAGTATAGTTTTCCATCTAAATGCCTCTTTCTTTATCTTATTAGGAAGTGCTAGAAATTCATATTATTAGTATACCATTACTAAGCACTTAGAAGGGGGTAACAGCTTATAGTTAGCTCTATGCCGTGTCTATGCTACTTCTTCCTTTAAGAGAAGGTAGAACATGCATCTTAGGAGTGCCTTACACTTATTCTACTTAAGCTCCTCATGTCCTTTATCTAAAGGGTGTCCTATGGGGTAATAGTAGAGACATACGTTATTCTTATATACTATTACTTCCCTATTTATTTATCTAGCTAGCTAGTATCCTGCAACATACTTACTAAGCTAGTGTAGTTAGTAGTGCGTATCATAGCACCTATTCTAACCTAGGCGTTCATGCTATTTTTGCTAGTACTTAAAGTAGTATACGTGGTAGTTATCTTCTATGCAGTCCTTCTCTAAGAGGAGGGCGTAAGAGGCTTATCTAAGCGTATATCGCACGCTTCTTCTTTCCTATAGATAGGAGATGTAATCCTCCCTCATGCAGTTATACTAATCAACTTCATCATATTTATCATTAATCTTGATTTATCATACCTTTGTTTATAGACCCTACTCTTTTATTACTGCTACTACTGCTTTATTGGCATAGCTACCGCGTACTAGCGTATCTTAGGTACACATTTCACCTTTATGCGCGTTATCTCTACACATCTAGCATAGATTATCTTTAAGCTATTAAAGGACCTTATAGTTATCTATCTAGTTTAGGGGTTAAGTTATTTAGGCTAGAATGGATTCTATATCACTAACTTTACTATTAGATGATTCCGTTGCCTAATCTATTTCTAGAGGTAGGTAAGGAGTAGGCTACTAATGTAGAGCCTCTAGTTTATTCTCCTTAGGTCCTATTACCTTAAACTTAATTATCCTAATCTTGACTACTCTAAGCTTGCTTGCTTAGCCCTAATTCTTTAGGTAGTTTCTATGGAAGTGTCCTACTTTACTATATTAGAGACATGCTTTCTTCTTAAAACATTCCTAGCGTTATTCGTGGGTTAGGCTATCTAGCTATCTTCCCTTACCTTTATTAAATTACTTCTTTTATTAGACTTTATCTATTATTACTACATCACTATCTTAGTCGTATCATGGTGTCTTCAGCTTCCTATATCTTCTAAAGTTAGGAATAATCATTATATCCCTTTGCTTCTTCTATATTGCTTATTCATAGAGCCTATTATTGATTCAGGTAGCTAGGTTAATCATGTCTTATAAATCCTCTAGCTTGTCGTGATAGATCATGCTATCCTTGATAGTTTCCTTCAGCCCGTTATAGAAGGCTATGCGTAATAGCGCATCATCCTAATTAATCTTTAACTATAGCTGCTTAAACTCTATTATATACCTAGCGACTAACCTATCCTACTAGATTTAAGAAATCTTTTACTCTACCTAGGTCTCTTTATTAAGTTCTCTAAACACCTTCTAAATCTTGTCTTTAAACGCTGTCTAGCTCTTAAAGATAGTCTTTATGTCATCTTTGCAATACCTTATCTTATTTATAAGATAGTCGTCTATGAAGGGTTGTATCCACGTGGCTACCTTGTCCTTCAGGTGCATACTAGCCGTGAGGATCTTATCTAAGTCCTCCATCAAGGCATTAAATCAATAGTATAAATCTATGTTAGTAAGGAATAGCTTTAAGCCATCTCGTCCTCTATTATACTTCTCTGGCGCCGTAATCTTTCTATAGGGTACAGTATCTTTAGCCTAGAGTTAAGTAATTACCTACATTAACCTATTAATCTATTTAGCCTATTACTATATCTAGTTAGCCTAGTTAGCTATTACTAATGCTAGACTTAAAGCAGGTGTACTACTACTACTACTAGTAGTACATAGGGTAGTAGGAGCTACTATTACGTACATTTAGGTTCTTAAACCTATAGGTAGTCAAAGTGTTACTAAGGGGTATACTTACTAGTCCTAATCCATGTGAGGGGAGGTTAGTTAGTGTAAGGTGTATACATTAGGTAGTATACTTTAGTAATTTAAAAGGTAAATATATAAAAGCAACTAATTCTATAACTAACTATAAAATAACTAAGTATTAATCTAGGTAAGAGATAAACTATTAAGAGTTAACTACAAAGATCTAGAAACTAAAAGATAAAGGAAACCTTATCTAGTCTTTTATACCTGCTTCTTCGCCTTATCCTATCTTACCTGCTACGTCTGCTATGTCTGCTACGTCTATAGCACACGTATTAGGCTAAGCAGTAAGTACTACGTCTGCTACGTCCTCTTGGCACGTAGCACACTGAGCACGTCACCTGAGCTGCTGACATAACCCTACCCCGCGCATCGTTGTGCCGCTATTCTCTGGTCTCAACACCTCTTGCGCTGCATTTGTCTGGCCCTAGATACCCTGTATCCTTTTGTTTGTAACACTTAGCAGGAAAATCAAACATTCAACCTTTAATAACAATTTAAATACTAGAGCTATAAAGCTAAAATTTTAAATATAGATATATATAATATAGATAAAAAGGATTATAAAAACATATTCTAGGATTTCTAATAGCTTAGTAAGCTATATAGGTATAGAGAATACTAGGCAACTTTTAGTATATAGCGTATAAATACCTACTAAACTAGCTAAATAAGTTATAATAACTTTAGAGCTAGTTTATATACTAATAATACACCTATTAGTACATAAAATATAGCGTGCAGCCTAGACCTATTAGAGAATTAGCGTAGGGAAGGTAGAGATTCCTAATATTAGAAAAATATAAATAAATATTTTATCTAGCTAGATATTCTTATTTTCTTTCTTTTAATAAACTTTATATATATATATATAGTAGTAATATAAATAGTTAGCTATAAGAAAATAGCTTATATAAGCTATATTATAAGGTAGTGTTAAGATTTTTATAAAAACCTACACTTACTAGGCTAGATCTTTTAGTTTTAGAGGTATTTACTTACTTTAAACTTATATATAGCTTTATTTAGTATATAGTATTGTCTTCTTAAGAAAGAAGTAAGGATATCTAGTATATATAACTTTATTTAAAGAGATTACTAACTTTTTTTTACCTCTTACCTTCTACTTCTTATATTAGCTTTAAATCTAGGTCGCACGCTATATAGTCTTTTATAGCTATTAACTAATATACTAATAAGTAAGTCCTAGAAGTTATATAGTATAATACTAAGGTTTAGGTATTAATCTATAGTATAAGGTAGGTTTTAGCTACTACTACTTTATAAGTTAATAGTTAACTATTTTATTACGTAAGCTAAGGCTATAAAAATTTAATAGCTATTAGTATATATATATATCTATCTAAGTTTATAATTTTAAAAGAAAATATTAAGGTTTGGCTTCGTTATTAAGATATTATCGCTGCCAAGGAATTTTGGCGCGCTTGATGGTGCTTTATGTTATTTATTACTATATTAGAGTTTAAATATACTAACTATTTTAGTAAAGAATATATTTGCACTATAATCTACCCTCCTTATCTATCTATATATTTTTTTCTTTAAACTAGCTAAAGGAGCTATTACTAGTTCTAGAAATTACCTAGTTTACCTTCTCTCTTTTATTAGTATAGATAGTTATATCTTTAGTAAATTTATCTATAGCTAATATATTAGCCTTACTATTACTATTAAGATTAGTATAGCGTATCTTAGTATAATCTTTCTTAAAACTAAACTTTATTTAACTTACGTTCCTAAAGCCCTTTACCTAGGTAAGAATAGTAGTTATTATCCTAGTTAAATCTAGGTAAAGATAATTAACGTAGGAATCTCTATTAATATCTATAAAGCGTATACCTAGGTTATACTAAGAGACTCCCTAGCCTTATATATATCTACCTATAATAGCTTAGCCTTTATATATAAATAAAGGTACTTTTTTACTTTTTTTTTAAGTATTCTTCTACTAGTCTACTATACTAGTATTCTTATTAACTACTAGAATATTATAAAGACTATTACTATTCTAATCCCTAAATTAAATACCCTTATAATTATAGCTAATATTAAAGATTTTATTATATGCTACTTAATTAAAAACTGCTCTACTATTTTTAAATAGATAAATACTGCTAGACTTATATACCTAGAGGTAGTTATTATATTCTTAGCTATATATATTCTAGTAATAGATACTATCCTAGATCTAGTTAGTTTCTTAATAGTAATTATATATAAAGTAAGGTAACTTATGCCTTTAACTTTCTTACTACTTAACCTAGTATTTTTATATACTTTAAAGTTATATATATGCTTCTATCCTAAGCTATCTTACGTATTAGACTCTTTAACTATAATATAATCTACTTTACTAGATCTATAGATCCTACTAAACTTAAAGCTATCTATAGTTATACCTAAGAAGCCACCTCTATATGTAGTAGATGCCTTAACCTAATAAGGCTTTAATTATAGACTATCTTCCTTCATTCCACGCTAGTTAATAAACATTTGAGTTTTTCTAGTAGTAGTTAGAATAAGAAAGTTAGACCTAAAGTCACTGTTAATGTTAACTAGGCGCATGCCTGCTATGTCTCCTATGCTGCTAGCGTTAAATGCGATGCCACCAACTATAGATTCTTAAATAGGTACGTTGCCTATGCCTCTATTGCGCTAGCAATATAGCTGCCCTGCACCCCTTAGGACATAGTAGTTAATCCAGCCGTCTTCATCAACATTACGTAACCTTACCTAATTTTAGGCTACCCCTTCGTTGCTCTTTATAAGGTTGATGTACTTGAAGGTTGGCGGATTACTACCTTTATTAATAGAGACGTATATGTCGCCCTCCTAGTTTAGACTATTAGTTTCTGTTAGTTTGTTAATTCATAGTTTAGGGTCTTACTAGGCTAATGTAGATCAGATTATCTAGGCTATTATTGTTGATATCGCCCCTAACCTTACATTAGAACTTAAGCCGCCATAAGGTAGCATATGACTCACTAGCGTATACCGCGGTTATTGCATTGCATCTTCACGTCCATCTTAGTCCACTGAGACCCATACGTGCCTCTATTATTTGATTTGAAAGAGAAAGCTAAAAGGCTAGTATTAGTAACTAGCTATAGAGAATTAAGGACATAGATAAGCTTATCAGTTTCCTGACCGCGATCACCACCGCCATTAATAAGCTACGCGAAGTGGTAATTCTTAACCCAGTTTTAAGTCGTCATAGTCTTGCTTTTTTTCGTGGAGAAAATCGCTCATCATAACACCTATAGAAGTTAAAGAATGCGCGTAGGTACTATCATCCCATCCACTGCCTCGTTGCGTAATAGTAGCCTAACTAAATCCTCTTAGTGTAGGATTATAATTGAACCCACTACTCACGCCACGCACTAAGCTAGCTGACTGGGTAGCTGGCCACCTATAGATGCTAGCCACCCCTTAGAAATTAGCTACCCCTTAGAAAATCGTGATATCTTAACACCCACCCTACCAAAATGGATCCCCGTGAAGCAGCTATACAAGCAGCTATTAGCGACGTTATTTCTAGAGTTTTTCCTAGTCAACGAGCTGCTGCAAAGGCGTACAAGATCCTACAAAGCACGCTTGCTGCGCGTCTACGTGGTACGTAGAGCAACTAAAATAGCCACGTATACTAGCAATGATTGACTCCACAATAAAAGGAGTTTCTCATATAATAGATCCTTAAAGAAGACGCACGCGCTTTTCCTCCCTCCCACACGCGCGCGCGAGAAATGGCGAATTAAATCCTGCGGATGAATAGAGACGACAATCCTATTAGCAAATATTAGATATCCTGCTTTATTAAGCGTAACCCACGCGTCACATCTATTGTGGGTAGAAAGATAGAGGCCTCACGGGCTAAGGCAGCAATATAGGAGTAGATACGCGGGTTTCTTCAGCACTATAAGAGGCTGCGCGCAGAGCTAGGTATACAGGCTAAGGATACATAGAATATAGATA